>CM056380.1:86042018-86191135 GCA_029718625.1 Synaphobranchus kaupii
TCCCGTTTGGTTAGTTTCCCACAAAGCTCGAAGCAAAGTGAGTCTCTCGTCTTCGCTCTTCATGACAGCCCCACAGAACAAGGCGTGATAATGAAGTGACAAGCTCACCCCCATTATCATTGCTGTGAGAGGATGTTTATACATGACTGCACTAATTATGAAAGTTGCCTGCCGGTACAATATGCTGTGAATCCTTATATAACACAGCGTCTGTCCTTTTGTACTTCTGTCAGGCTGTTTTGCCCCTTTTTTAAATTCAGACAAGCAGAGGCATCTTTTGTTTCAAACCATCTGAGATTCTTTTTTTTTTTCTTTTTTTTTCCCATCCAAAGGCATTGTCATTAGCCAGGATGTCAAAAATATATTGTGTGGTTTATGGCCTGTTTAAAGATATACAGGATTCAGTGCATTTAATTGTGTGGTTGTGGCTTGAAGTGACTGTGCTGTTGTGTGCCTCAGGTGGCAACTCTAGAACTGCCATGGTGGCAGCTCTTAGCCCGGCTGACATCAACTACGATGAGACCCTAAGCACACTACGGTAGGGCCCATTTCCTACTAAACCTTGCACAAAAAGACTGGAGGAGCATGCAGTATACTGTTACAGTAGTGATTGCCCTGAGTGGCCCTGTGTGACCCTTCTCTCCCTGCCCTCTCTTTTCTCCATAGATACGCAGACCGAGCTAAACAAATTAAGTGCAATGCTGTCATCAATGAAGACCCCAACAACAAGCTGGTGCGTGAGCTAAAGGATGAGGTCACGCGTCTGAAGGAACTTCTGCGTGCCCAAGGACTGGGCGACATCCTCGATGGTAAGTTACCCACGTTGCACTCCCTGTAGAGGGGTACCACATGCAAACAAGGCCAAACCAGTCAGTAACCCAGTCATAGACACTGACATTAGCACCTGCTTGTACAGTTGTATATTTTTGACTCGGATTCCCTTTTGATATTTTATAGTGTAGAAGACACTCTTATCCAGGGCAGCTTGCAGAGTATTGCATACAGCGAGACTAGATGAACACAAGTCTCAATGGACACGCAGTTTCAATGCACATCATTATCTGATGCAATGATATGATAAACATATTGTCATGTGTAAGTAGGGGCCACAGTAAAGGGGAAAAAATAAAAATCAATCGTAAAACTGCTGTGACGTCAATCGCAGGTATATCTGTAGTCAACAGTTTTGTTCATAGTTAATGTTCAATGGCTAAAACTGTAACAAAACTAAACAAGAGTACTTTATAAAGCCATTTGAAATGCAGTGGTGACCCTCCAATTTCCACCCTCCTAATTTCACCAAGATGATGTACTGTACAGATCATAAATCACTTAAAATGTATATTTACACGTGCTGTTTATACTTGTAGGACGGGTGTGGAATTAATTGTTCCACCTGCTGATGTTAAATAAAACAGTTGGTTTTTAAGTACTTTTTGTCCAATTATAATCTCGTATCTGTGAATAACCAATAAATTTCCCTGCATGTATGTCATCCTTATTTCAGGTTGTATCTTTGTGTCATTTAGTCTTTGTCCCTGAAATGTACCTTGTGTGAATGTGTCATTCATGCTCCTCGTTAACATCTCCAGCCTTACCAATCTGTCTGGTACTAATCATTCCTCTGACCCCTCTCGTATTTGCCTGCTTCCCTTCAGTCGAGCCAATGGGAGATGATTACCCAGGAAGTGGAAGCAAATGTGTGTATTCCCATGGTGATACTGCCACTGTCTTGCTCTTACCTTCTGTCCTGATAGCTGACTCACTGCTTCTCCCTGACACCCAAACAATCCCCTCTGCTTTGCATGAGCATAAGGACTCAAGGAAGAAATTGAATGCCCTGAATTGAAGTGAGGGTGCCGTTTGCTGTGGTTCTTGCTATTTGCGGTACATTTTTATATGTTTGAGTAAGGTTGAATGCTAATGAAACAGGGATACTGAAGGAAGTACATTTTTTTTATGGTGCAGGTAGACAAACATCTGACTGGCACGTTGTCTTTACTGATTACTGCTGCCATATCCAATGTCTTATAGCTGATACTGGTTTATCCGGCAACAATGAAATCATATTCCATTAGCATTCAACTCTACTGTGATAAGAAGTTAGTTAGTTACATCATTACTTTTGTGGATGTAAATGTATGCTAAATATTCTGTAGAAGTGGCAGATAGAAACAGAAACCCCAGAAATCACAATCATTTTAAATGGAGAAGGAGTGATAAATTGCAGTTTGCTACTGTAGCGTTGCACAGCCTTTGTGGTCTAAACTGCTTGGATGATGGCACTGCACTCAGGTTGAGTAGTTTCCAAGTGTGCCACACTGCCAAAAGGTCTGGTCAACCAAGCAGAAAAAAATGGAGCTGATACTCTTGTAGGTATCCATCATTCGATGTCACAGTAATGCTCAGCACAGCAGCAGGAGATTACTTTTTTCCTTTTTCCTTACTGTCTTTTTAAAAATGATTTTTGGCTCTCAAGGCTCCAAGGCCAGTATGAACTGAGTGACATTTTGCGTGTTGAGGAGGTGAATTGACCTCGCTGTTGCACTGTACAGTGACACAAGTCGACACTGGAGACCAAATGATCTGATTATCCTCCAGCATGTTACCCACAACCCTACTGGCTCATCGGCTCATTGCTCTTTGCCCTGCGCTCTGTGACCCGCTTGCCTGTGTTCCTCTTCCACCTAACCTTTTGTACAAGGCTGTTTTCACACCTATTCCAGTCTGTCTCTGGTTAACATACACTACAGATCTCTTTTCTCTGATAAAATTTATAAAAACATTAGTTCTTAAATAAATATGACACAATTTACTCCCAACGTGGTTTAATTGCTCCTAGTTCATGACTGTGTTGACGTTTCTCACAAAGTATTAGCTCAACTTGCACATTACCTTCAAATTGGTTAACAATTTCTGTTGAGTTGTTTTTTATGGGAAGGCATTGTGTGATTTGTTACACACTTTTGCTTTAAACCATGGGCAGTGCTGTGCCATTGTGAGTTTAAGCACTCATTTTGTTGGCATCCATACGTTTGCTCTCGAGTTATAACTGTAACATTGCAAATGTAGGACCCATAGGTGGGTATGTTATTTCGCCATTGTGAAAAGGCAAACTGTAAAAATGGCAGTATGCCTCTTGTTCAGCTTCTCTGTTTTGATTGTGAAATACCTCTGAAAATGGAGTATTCTGATCTGAGACCCTAGACTGATTTGTAGACATACAAATAATGTAAAACAGTGTCCTGGTGTGAAAAGGGCCTCCTCCTGTGATTAACGTTCTCTTACTGCTGTCTTTTTATTGTGATCCCTCGGCTCTACTTGAGTGTCTCACACTCGACTTTCCTCCTCTTTCTCTCTTTCTCTCTTTCTCTCAATCCATTGTCTGCCTTTTTTTGTTTTGTTTTCTGCTTCCCGAAATCCACCGCGGCTCTCTGCTGTGGCTCAGACCTGAAAGATATACACAACAGTAAGCATAGGTACATGCTGTCCTCAGAGAACCAACGGCCTGGCCATTTCTCCACAGCGCCCATCGGCTCTCTGACCGCCTCCCCATCTTCAGGCGCGCTCAGTGGCCAGGCGGGCCTGCAGGCTGTCACAAGCATCCAGGAGCGCATCATGTCCACACCAGGCGGGGAAGAGGCCATCGAGCGACTCAAGGTATCCCAGTACATTTCCATCAATTCACTTCAATTAAATTTTATTTGTATAGCGCTTTTTATAGAGAACTGTCACAAAGACGCTGCACTGGGAAACAGAAGGAAAATTGAGCAAAAAAAAAACCAGGCCTTAGCTCCCAACCAGCAAAACGAGGTAAAAAAAAAACTCCCCGGTAGGGGAGAAAAAAACACTGAACAGTGGCGAGAAAAAACTCCCCAGTGGGAAGAAATCCTTGGAAGGAACCTGGCGAGAGAGGGGGTGCCCATCCTTCACTGGCCGGCCCGGTTTAAACTAAAGGTGGACTGAATGCTGATAGTCAATTCAATAATCAATTCAAAGGGGCGGGGGGGTGCATCTGGGAAGCAGTCTGCAAACCATCACATTTTAGTAGTTTAGTGGCACACTCTTCATGATTGCGTTTGACATGTTTGTGTGAAACATGTTTGTGTTTGAAGGAAGCAATGCAACAAACAGAGAGTTCAACATAATCAGCTATCCTGTAAATCCTGGTCAACCTGGACAGCATATGCAGTATTAATCCAAGTGCTCAGATTTGGGGAAGTGCTATGGAAGAAAGACCAGCCCTTCCTCTTTCTCCTTGTGGTTTGCATTGCAGATGGTCTGAGCTTGTTAAAATTTTGCTCTGTTACCTCTGTTTGTGATCTGTGAACACTTGTAACAAAATCATTGAAGCAGTTATACTTTGAACCAGGGCGAGGATCAGCCAATTGCGAACAACGAAAATGTTATCTGCTTTTGGAAAATAATTTTTAATGTTTGTATTGGCACTTTTCAAATAGCTGGCTTTCAGTACATGAAACTGTTCTGTGAAATTTAGCTACAAATTTAGTTTTGAAGCTTTGATTTTGGCTCAGTTCTACTTTATTCGCCATTTGTATGTGTTCGGTAAAATGCGTACATTGGAATTTAGGTTAAAGAAGGGAGGATAAAAGTGCGTTACATACAGAGACAACAATTCATCCAGTGACTCATCACAATTTATCCACACATTAAACAACAGTAAAACAATAAAACAAACAATAAGTCTACGCACATATATTATCAAAGGATTGTGTTTCTCACTTAAAACGTTGTCTGTCCTGATTTAAACCCTGCAGTGGTAACTGAAGTACGTAGCTGCATTGGAATTAATTGAAATGCAAATTATGGCAGACAGAGTCCAGCCAAGAAATAGAACAGATTTTGTAATTCATATTTGTGTGCTTCCCCACATATTCCGTCATTCTGGAATAACTGGATTTTCACACTATCAACTTTTACCCTTAAAGGGTAAGTTCGCTATTTTGGACCTTGGACCCTATTTGCGGTCCGTCTTCCATGAACCTGACCCATGAAGTCCATTTTTTCGCTGATCGGTCCAGTATTGAGTTCGGTACAGATTTCCTGTAGGCTCTCACTGGGCTACAATGGAAGTGAACGGGGCAATCAGAAATGTTCGATAAATGTGCTTTCATGTACAATAAATGAGACGGGAAGCTCAGGGTGTATTGTTACCGGTCTCAGTATGCTCTCCTGTGAAATGTATCTCAATCCGAACATTTTTACGTGCTTGGCATGGCTTGGAAGTAAGCATTTCTCTGTTGCTTGTTTGCGCTGCACTCGCGGAGTACTATGTGTCGGGGGTAGGGGAGCGGGAAGGTGTGCCGGCCGTTTACGAAACTATCTAGCTGAGCAGTCTGCGTTTGTTTACCTGCAGCAACGTAGGCTACAATTTCCACAAAAAAACTTGGATGATGGATGACTATAATGATTACGAAGACGAAGAATTCGATTTTGACTTTGACGTTACTGGCTACAGATTTGAGCCAGAATACACGGACACGGAACTACAAGAGATGGATGATAAGAGAGCAAGAGAAGAGAGAGAGGCTGAAGTTGCGCAGGTAATGTTATCCGAAGTCGCTGCCGAGGCTAGACCAAGAATTTCGGGGGACTTTTGGTGTTCTTGCAAGAGGTGCAAGCAGATGCCCAGAGAGGAGGAAAGTTTGTGTTGTAGGGAGTGGGATCTGTTGCTACCGAATGCCATTGAAAACCTGGATGTATCCGTGGATGACACTGGATCATCTCCATTGATTACCATTACACTATGACTGCCAACAGATATGTGATAGATGAGAACTTTGGACAGGACACCATGCGTCAAGCATTTGTAAATAAAACATTATAGAATTGTAAAAAGTTATAGTTGATGAACGTTTCCGACAGTTGTGTTACAAGAAAACAACTTAGGCTATGCCAAGCTCGGATTTTGTTAGTTGGTATTGAGTGCTGGGTCAGAGGACGCGCTCAAAAAAAATAAAAATGTTAGTAACGTTATAGCTAAATATAACTTACCTCCGCTCCGGTGCTTGATAGTGCTGCAGGTCCGACACGAGGAACAGCTGTGTTCTTTAGAAACCAGTGTTTTGCTTCTGATTTGCGGTTACAGAAATCAGTAGCGTCGAAATGCGCTCCACAAACTTGCGAGTCTGCCAAACGGAATTGATTGACTGGAGTGTTTATGTCGATCCGTAAGACAACCAGCCAAAGTCTCAATCTTTCTGGGTCAGAGAACGGGAGCCTGTGAAAACTGGTATTTGAGCGTCCAGACATTTTATTCCCACAGCCGGGGACTGCACATTCGCGCACCATTGCTGTGATGAATTATTACAAATGATGATTACAAAAACTGCGTTACAAATATTTCTGCTGTAGGCTACTAGCTAGTAAACTCCAACGGGAGGTCAGGATTTGTGATCAACTGCTTTTAAAGCGCCCCCCCCCCCCTCTCTACAACGTAGCTAGACTGCAGAAGTTTACAGTGCGAGGTAGTGCGGTCGGAGAAATAGTTCTGTTTCAAATGGAACTGTTGTTTCAACGTTCGGTTTGCGTTTGCGATAGCCTACATTTCACAGGAGAGCATACTGAGACCGTAAGAATACACACTGAGCTATAAAAGCACATTTATCGTTGTTTTTCCATAACATTTCTGATTGCCCCGTTCACTTCCATTGTAGCCCAGTGAGAGCCTACAGGAAATCTGTACCGAACTCAATACTGGACCGATCAGCGAAAAAATGGACTTCATGGGTCAGGTTCATGGAAGACGGACCGCAAATAGGGTCCAAGGTCCAAAATAGCGAACTTACCCTTTAAGGGGGTAAAAGTTGGATTGTGACTCCCTTCAGATATGTTTACTGAGACAACAAACGTATGCCTGTTGTAGACATCTGGTCCTTCGTAAGACTGTTAAAGTAGAAATGTCTCCAAGGGAGTTAATCTCAAAAATATGGATAGTTGCTGCTGGTGATTTTAGCTGAGGGTTAATTTCCATAATAATTTGAGAATTCCCCAAAGTGAATATCCAGCCACTGGTAATCCAATATCAACTTTCTTATAATAAATGGCATAGCTGTTAGTGGGCAGTATAACAGAATGAATCACCATGGTAACCCTGATGATGGCTCCCCATCGTCATTGGCCGAGTTTAGTCCTTTCAGCACTGAGGAAAAGCTCTCATGGACGTGCATGTAATCCCAAAGATTTATGGGGTCATGCAAAGTGAAGTCTAATAATGTAGTTCTTTTAGAATGTTGTTTGATTTTTATGATTGTATTCAGCATGTGACAATATGATATGTTGGTCAGGTTTAGACATTATTCCGTGTGGAACAATAGGCAGGTTGTCTGGCTGAGGTGATTGATTCGGTGATGTACGGAGTCAGCTGGAAAATCACCATTTTGGGGAAAGGTTTCTGAGCACTCATCTTGCTTCTCTCTCTTTTCTATACAGTACAATTTCCCGTTTCCATGGGGATCTTAGGGCTGTTTCCATGATTCTTGGCACTTTAGCTGCCTCTCAATGATGTTGTCAATCGGAGATGTACAAGAAATATTGCTGCTAATGTTGCTGGTACAGTCTTGAATGCTGTTTTTGGATACAAACACTGAGTAAATGTTTGTAATAATGTGGTTCTTATTTAATGAGGATATATATATTGCTTTTTGACAGATCCCTTATCAGTTTTAAATCAAGGTGTGTATGGACTACAAAGGGTTGTGTACTCAGTCAAATATAAGGGGGTACAAAGCCAGTTAAGAATTTGACCTAGACACCAACACCCCTTCCCTTTCAAAAATGCCATGAGAATTAAATTGCAAGTCAAGGCCTCATTTTTACATATCATCTAAAGGCTTTCAGCAAAACAAACAAAGAGGCCATTGAATCTCCTAAGAATCTCATGCCAAAGGCAACACACAGATTAAATATGAAGCACACGCTGGGTATCCTAAATACGTGCCAATATTTGTAAAGCTAATTCCTGATTCAGACAGTTCCCATTCTTGAACTCATCCTGCAGTGCTGTAAAAATCACTCTATATTTTACACTTCACCATCTTTGGAGAGGGAGTAATGTCATTTTTATTTATTTTTACAACAGATGTGTAAGACAGACAGTCTTTCTGCTGTTAGCAAACCTCTTTCACTTGTGTGGGGCTCACGTATGGCTGGCGCTACACCTCTGGAGACAGGACTCTGTAAATTGAATTGCATAATTTTACTGACCCATGGCCCCAAATTTTAGTCAGTCAACCATAGGATACATTCTAACTGCTTCTGGCAGTAAAGGCCAGCCAGGAACATTCTGTTTTCTAAAGAAGACCACAGTCTGAAAAGGCTTTAAGCTTAATAGGAGTGTAGAATGGTGCCATCTTGTTTTAATGTTCTGTTTCTGGCTTTAAGGCATTATTTTTACTGGTAATTTGAACCACATGTTGTAACCAATTTGTCCTCAAATTTGGTTGCTGGTTTGAAGGTGCTGTGACTCAGTTTTTTTAGCTGCTAAACAATGGTCACTTTTTACAAGAACAAGTGTCACTCTTCCCTTTTCATTTGTCCCGTTTAGAAGAATAACCCCACCGTGAACCCCCTGTTTTAACCCACAGGAATCTGAGAAGATCATAGCTGAGCTGAATGAGACCTGGGAAGAGAAATTGCGGAAGACTGAATCTATCCGCATGGAGAGGTCAGTGGGGGGGGTGGGAGGACAATGTCTCTTCCTGTCTGTTCATTTTGTCCAGCGGGGCCCACTGTACCCCACTCCCCACTTCACTCTGTCATCTTCTAATACACAAACCCCAGTCCAGAGGGAATCTGAGACTTCAGCTGTGGCATTTTCCACGAAGTCAGTGCATTAACCAACCCACTTTAAAACATCTTTTTAGAAGAATATGTGCACAGGCAACTAGGCGCTAATACATGCACAACACAGTCTAAAGGAAAGCTTTTCCTTTTAACAAAATATAGTCGAGAAAAAGTCACAAACTTTTTTGCAATTCATGTATCTATTTTTATTCATCTGCATTTATTTTCATGTAATTTACTACTGTATATGTTGAACACCGGTTCTGTAACTATACTGGTGCTTTATTGTTTGTTAACTGCCAAGCAACAGCATTAGATTGAATTAAAAGTAATACAAGTGTATGACTGGCATTCTTCACAGTGCTTGCATTGGTTTTTTGATATGCATGCATAAATATAAGTGTATCTGAGTGATATTATTTTGTTCCTACTACCCCTCTTAGGGAGGCACTCCTGGCTGAGATGGGCGTGGCAATCCGGGAGGATGGGGGCACCCTTGGAGTTTTTTCACCTAAAAAGGTAATCAGGGTTTCAGAAGGGCGGGGCACCAGTCACTCTCCACTGTGGGCCACTTGGACAAAACTCAATGTGCACCCTATCCTGGTGTGATAAAACTTCACATATGTAGTTATCCAGAGCTGGGCCTTGTGTTGTTTCTTTTGTATTTTAATAAGGCATGATCTGTTTCCCTCATCTCCAGTATGCTCATATCATTTCCTCCTGCCCACTGCTCTTCTCTTTTTCATTGTTTTCATTGTTTATCTTTTCTTTCCTTTTATTTCTTTTCCTGTTTTCTATATTTGCCCTGGAAAGCCAACTTTGATTATATTTCCAGCTAACAAGGTCCATGGAAAAAGTAAATTTCACTATCTGCAGTCTACAACTGATGAAATCTTGTTTTCTTGTAGTACAGCACTGCAATATGTGTTGTTTTAGTGTTAATAGTATCTTTCTAGGATTGTGGAATATTTGTCTCCTTAATTTCAAAAACAAAAAATGATGTTTTTTTTCTGCAGTATTTATTAGTATTTATTACAGTATCTATTGCTTTGTTGGTTACTGTATTGAGCAAGCTCAGGCTCAGATTTCTGTGCAGTGTTGTATAGTATGTGCTCTTTAGCGGTCATGGTCTGTAATCTCACTGTGGGTTCACTAATCAACAGACACCTCATCTCGTCAACTTGAACGAAGACCCCTTGATGTCAGAGTGTCTGCTTTATTACATCAAAGATGGTATTACAAGGTAATGGGCTGATGATATTTTTTAAAACTGGAATAATTGCGTCTTTTTTTGGCAGAAACCTGCTCCACAATTTAAACTATTATAAAAATGCATTAATCCATGGTGCACTGACACACCTGAAAGGCCTTAAAGTGGTATAGTCAGCTTTGGAATTATCCAAAAACCAAATCGTTTTGTATTAAATTGGAAAAGGCGGTTAAACTATATGGGACATTGTCTGTTCTACTGGTGGTGGTAAGTATAAAATGGGTAAGCGTTACGTCCTGGGTGTAACTGTGGGCATCGGTCAGGGGAATCTCTGGGTCTAACACGGCTTCTCTGTGGGCACAGGGTTGGACAGGCAGACGCTGAGAGACGGCAGGACATCGTTCTGAGCGGAGCCCATATCAAAGAGGAGCACTGCGTTTTCCGCAGTGAGAGAAACGCAAATGGAGATGGTGAGTATTAGGACGACGCCTCTCTCCACGTCACCAGAGAGACTGGAGACGACTGCTTTCTGCTTTGTTCATACACATTTGTCCCATCATTGCAGTCTTATTTGGAAACTAACATTTAATTTTATATCAGCATTCTAGTCACTGCCGGTCTATGGTCAATGAGATGCATGTCCTGCTTTGAATGAATGTGTATATTTTCTTTAAGCAATGAATTAATTGAATGCCTTATTCGTCATTAAACACAAGAGAATACATATTACCAACAAGTCCCTGAACTATTAATTTATTATGTGGAATAGTTTTAACATATAATATTAAAGTGGTAATTCTATTGTTAGCAGTTGAAATGGTTTTATCTGGAATATTTATCCTTGACTTACCAATGTTTGCTTTTTCAGTATATTGTTTAAATTGTATGTATAAATTATTTTCAATGTAGTACTTATTCAGTTAAACAGGAGCAGATTTGACTTGTCAGATAAACATAATGATAATCTGTACTTAACTGTCAAAAAAAAATACCAGTGCTTAGTTATTTGACATTAATAAGATATTGAAACACAGTGTCCAATCAAATACTCTACATGCTTGTTAAAACATGTGTAACCATGATGGTCCTTATGATGTTGTTGTTGTTTTTGCTCCAGCAGTGATTGTCATGCTGGTGCCTTGTGAAGGATCGGAGACGTACGTCAATGGCAAGCGAGTGGGTGCCTCAGTGCAGCTGCGCTCAGGTCAGTATTCCCCTTCACCAGGGTTAGACGGAGGGCAGGGTAGCACAATGTTTAGGCAACTGGGCTTTCATTTCCAATGTTTAGGGTTTGATTTAATGTACACTGCCATTGTACCCCTGAGCAAGGTACTTAAACTGAATTGCTTCAGTAAATATCCAGCTCTATTAATGGATTGCATGTAGAAGAATGCTGCTCTGGATAAGGGCGTCTGCTAAATGTATAAAATGTAAATGGAAGGAATTCCGGTATCCTTTTTACTGGGACTCACATTATACTGTACTGCCTTCGGGAAGTATTTTGCACAAGGACAAGACAGATGCCTGAGACTCAATCATTTTAAGAACTTTTAAACTGATTTCAGACATTCTAACACTTTTTGTTTTGTGTTTCTAAGTCAAAACCCCTGACTGACTGTGTATGTGTGTTGGTGTGCATGGTTTTTGTGCGTGCGTGCGTGCGTGCGTTTTTATTCACATCTCAGGGAATCGCATCATTATGGGTAAGAACCACGTGTTCCGGTTTAACCATCCGGAGCAGGCGCGTGCGGAGAGGGAGAAGACACCATCAGCAGAGACACCCTCGGAGCCTGTGGACTGGACCTTCGCCCAGAGGGAGCTGTTGGAGAAGCAGGGCATTGACATGAAACACGAGATGGAGAAGAGGTACAATCTCAGTACACCTCTCCTGCCAAAGGCCCTAGTTTATTGGAGTACGCTGTGTGGTTTGTGGTGTGGAAAATGCTACCTAGAGGAATGCTTCAGCCGCATATGCCTGGAAGACGCTTACAGTAAACAGGTTAGCCGTCTCATGCTGTTTGTATAAAACATGTTCTTATTTCTCTCAGGCTGACTGAAATGGAGATCCTGTACAAGAAAGAGAAGGAGGAAGCAGACCAACTTCTGGAACAGCAGAGATTGGTAAGCCCAGATTTGTTACTGTGATCAGAATGTGTTGCACTGTTGAATCGGTGCCTTCTGAGGCTTAGCTTTGCTAAATATTTGCTAATGCCGAGCTCACACTACACGACTTTTGTCCCGATTGTGATGTCAAAGACTAACTCCCGACAAATTTTTGCAGTCCTTTGATAATCTTTAAAAAATCTGCAAGAAATCGTGGTTCCGTCGGCAGGAACGGTCCTCTGATGTGAGGTGGTCAAAGACGTGATTATTTCTGTCGTGAACCAGTCTGGACCTCGTCCACAGAGCCCAGGATCAATTCAAACTGTTCGGAGTACTGGCTGACCTGCAGTGACGCATCGTTCTACTAGAATGTCAACAGCCAATGAACGAGATGAAAAACAGTTTGAAATGATCCATACTTCTGTAGTCTTGGCAACTGTGCGTGGAAATTTGACCTTTTGATTTAGTCCTGTAGAAAACTTGTGATGTGCGACCCCTGAGTAATTCTCTGTCCTCCCTAAATCACCTAGTGTGTGCTGTATTGCGCAGCGATTTTTCAAAGACTATCATTTGACAGTCGTTAGATGTGAGCTGCTCTCCTTGGATGGGATTTTGTAAAGATTTAAAAATCATGTAGTGTGAGCTTGGCTTAAGGATCATTTTGATCCACAGTACTGCAAAAATTATTGAATAGACTAAACTGTATATTCAATTATTTGTTCCAATATTAAGGTCTAAAAGGGTCATTTTGAATTGCATAGAATTTAACACAGGGGTTCTCAAATTGGGGTTCACTTGACATTTTAGCACCAATTGCAGTATTTTGCTCAAGTAATCAATATTCTAGGGAATTTTTCTCAGTCAAGCAAATTAATCAATATTTCAGAATGCTTTCAAGCATGCTGTGTAATGTTTTAAAATGAGTTTTGAATATGAAACACAAATCAAAACAGCTGTTTTCTCAAGGATATTTGGAGTTTCAGGTCTCTTTTTAAGCGAGAGGTTTTTGTTTTTCTTGCTTTGTTGAATTCTAGCCAACACTAATTCTGCGCTCTAAGCTCTGACACGCACTGGTCTCAGAATGGCTTTTAATCTCAAAAGCATGCATTTTCTCAGCCTTCTTGCATGGAACTCCACTAAGTATCCTGTGGAAATGTATACCGAAACGTGTACCTATCTCATATTATTGTAGAATTCCTTCAGTATGCCCAATGGAGAAACTAGAATTCCTGCTTTTTCCATTTTTGGTCCATTGTTTCATTCTTGCACTGAAAACAACCATGCAAAACGGCATACAATGTTGCATTCTTTAGTAAAAGGAAAATAGCTCTTGTCAGTCACATAAGATAATCCCAGTTGGATCTGTTTAGCACTGCTCAATATTTGAGCCCCCAAATTGCAGGCTTTTCACAATTTCCACATGGAAAACCAATGTCAGCTGTGATAAATTAGAACAGCAACTTCGTTTTGCTGCTTTTGCATGGTTTCTGGTTTCTGAAAGTTCTTTTTCTTGTAGATTGTTTTAACACAACGTTCTTATATAGTTTGAGTAGTGGTAGAATATGTGGAGATTTGTTTTGGAAACAGAGTTAAAGTGAGCAAACCTTTGAATGCTTACTTAACTTTCAGATAAAGGTTTTCACCTCTACAATGCAGTGGGTGATACAGATGCTCTACTATATCACTTGTCCACCACAGTGCATTTAATATAATTTACAATGAGTTTTTAACATTGATTCCTTCATGTCCTGGTGTTAGTCCCATGTGTATGGGGGGGCGTACATGACCAGTACATTTGAATACATGTTTAATCATATATAGCTGAATCCCTATTGTACAAAAGCAACAGAACAACATTTCAGATGAAATTATATGTACTCATCACTTATTTATTATTACCTGTCCATATTTATTTTTTGTTATTTTATTTTGGACTTGGTATGCATTGTATGATCTTTTCTTGTGTGTAAAACAAGAAGCTCCATTTTTTCTGAAGTGTCTTGTAGTGTAATGCATTAACAATCCTTGTACTCACTTTCCTGCTTGTCCTTTGTCTACTTACTGTATAATAAACCTGCAATATCTCTTGTGTGGTCTAATGTGCTACTAATACTAGATGGACTCTAAACCCTCTCTTTTGTCATGGACTTCAAATGGAGGAGTGCATGAAATTTGCCTCCACTTTTTTTGCATGACTTTGTAGCATGCTCGGGGTGCAGCTTTTATCGAGACAAAAACCTAAACTAAGAACAGAAAACGTTTTTAAGACCACAGAGTACTGAGTCCACTTCTTTCATTGAATATGTTATTTTATTATTTATGTTATTGAAACCCCAGTCATGCATTTGCCTTTGTGTTTTACATTAATATGCAAAATTAGGAATTGGTCTGGCCTGAGTTTTTCTTCCCCTTTAGTTCAATTGGTCCTTTAATCCTTTTAAAAAAACATTGAAATTCCTCAAAAATAGCTTCTGTGACCATTACGGATAATTTGATTTGGGATAATCCTAAAATATATCAAAGTTCTCATACCCGATTGACATTTTAAAACATTTTAATATCTGAATTTCGGGTTTGTATGATATACTATATGAATAATGTCCTCTGAAACATCCCAGAAGATTCCAGTGCCATGACATTTTCTCTTTTGCATATTCAATTATGTTCATTATTTTTAAAAAGCCATTTTGAAGTTTTTTTTCTTTTGTTTCCCATTAAAATTTTGGCTTGGTTTTTTGTGTTTTTGGTTTGTTTCTTGTTTTTGTTTTTTAAAGGATGGAGACTCTGATAGTGGCGATGACTCTGATAAGAGGTCATGTGAGGAGAGTTGGAGACTAATCACCTCACTGAGGGAGAAGCTGCCTCCCAGCAAGCTGCAAACCATTGTGAAAAAGTGTGGCCTGCCTAGCAGTGGAAAACGGCGTGAGCCAATCAAAATGTACCAGATACCCCACCACCGCCGTATCACCAAGGACTCCAAATGGGTCACCATCTCTGACCTCAAGATCCAGGCGGTAAAGGAGATCTGCTACGAGGTGGCGCTCAATGACTTCCGCCACTCACGGCAGGAGATTGAGGCCCTGGCTATCGTGAAGATGAAGGAGCTTTGCTCCTCGTACTGCAAGAAGGACCCCAACGAACGGGACTCATGGCGTGCAGTGGCCCGGGACGTGTGGGACACGGTTGGAGTGGGGGAGGAGCGTATCGAGGATGTTGTGACGAACGGGCGTGGCGCAGGCGACATGGATGACCTCAAAGTGCACATCGACAAACTGGAGGATATTCTGCACGAGGTCAAGTTGCAGAACAACACGAAGGACGAGGAGATCCGTGCCCTGAGGAATAAGATGCTGAAGATGGAGAAGATCCTGCCGTTGATCGGTACGGCCGAGGGCCAGGACAGACCCATCCCTGCTCCTGCCGTCAATGGGCCCCGGGAGGTCAGGGCCTACCCGGAGGTCGAGGGTGAACAGACATCCAGGGCGGCGGTCGACGACGCTTCCCTCCGGCGGGGCCAAATGCGCTGGATGCGGCAGGAGCAGGTGCGTCTGAAGAACCTCCAGCAGCAGGAGATCTCCAAGCAGCTACGGCGACAGAGCGGCCCCCACCGCTTCATCCCGCCGGAGGACCGCAAGCCGCGCTTTCCCTTCAAGAGCAACCCCAAGCACCGCAACTCCTGGAGCCCCGGCACCCACATCATCATCACCGACCAGCAGGTCATCGAGCTGAAGGTGCCCAAGGAGGCCCTGCAGGAGGAGGAGGGGCCGGCACAAGCCGTAGATGGCAGGGACCACCAGATGAGCTTTGCCGTTCAGCGATGTCCCCCTGTGCCCAGCCCGTCTCCACAGAGAAGGGGCAAAGAGGTGGAGCCGGGTCAGGGTGTGCAGGGCCAGAGACACAGTTATAGGAACCAGCAGCAAGTGCGGGGCCGCAGCAACTCCTTCAACAGCAGCCCGCAGCAGCAGCAGCCACGCAGTCTGCAGCAGCAGACCTCCGGTTCCATGGAGTCCCTGCAAACCGCCGGCGACTACGGAAGACAGCAGGTCGCCCCCCAGCAGCGCTACTTCCACCACCCCATGCAGCAGCAGCATCGCAGGCCTTGCCATTACAACAGCGCCCCCTACAGTGACATCGGCAACTCCGGCGGCTCCAGCAGCTTCCAGCACTACGCACAGGCCGACCGGCCCGCTAACTTCAACGGCTTCACAACCCCACCGCGGATGCGGCGGCAGCTGTCGGCACCAAACCTGAAGTCCAGTCGAGAAACGGCGGTGTGACCCACTGGAGAGGCCAAGCCCATGATCAGTGGAGATGTCACAGAAGCAATGGCAGGACTCGACACATTCAACCACGTTTGCATTCAGCTGCTCTGCTAAAACTGTGACCTCTCTCTCTATTGCACTGGAACACTTGAGTGTGTTTTGTGGTTGGTTGATCCAAGTTTTTAATTGTATGTATTAAGAAAGCACAAGTTATACTTTTGTGAGCGTAGTTTGCTCTCCAATCATCCCATCTGTATCAATGGTGCCACTGAGTGATCTCAGATACTCAGCACAGGAAATGTAGGGAAACTGCTATTTACTGTACATCAGTTGCCTCCATACTTTTTTACACACATAAACGTAGAATAGCCAAGTAGTGTTGAAAACCAAGCCCTCTATGAACCAACTAAGAAATACTTATGCTTTATGTAGAGAGGCTGCTGTATTTTATTTCTGAATGTCAGCATGTCATATTTGATTAATTAACTTGCCAAGAAATTTGTTTATGTGCTCTTCAGATGTGTATTTTAGCCAGTTTAATGCGCACAGTCTAATTCAGGAAAAGCTGTCTGTGTTTAAAAGCCATATAACATTATCCTTGATGGTCATTTACAGTGTTTCATTGCTTGTTACCAGGTCATTAATCTGTAACAAGGCTTAAAATGCAGTTAATTTAAAAATAGCTTGTATGAAGTTGAAATGCTGAAATTTATGTTCAAACCAATTGTTTTGAAGGGTAGCAATCATTTTCTAAATGGATTTTGATTTGCATAAAAAGTGAATAATTTTAAATTGGTTGAAAGTGAAGTGTGGTGGTGGAAACTTGCTTTTAGATAAAGAAGGACGAAGATGAAGACACACATGGAATGGGTGTGTATGGATTGCCTAATGAATGGCTTGTGTAAGTTGTGAAAGACTCAGAGAACGTTGTAGAGAAAGCAGACATTTCTTGTCTGATTGCTTTCTACCTGGGGCAAAAGTAGAGTGCCTTATTGATTTGCTAACAAAACGTTAGCATTACTCTGCATTTACAATCCAGCCTCAATATTAAATACCTCTTTTTTTTGTTTTCCTCACTTACCTATTTCTATCTAATTTCTGATGCCTTATGTCTGTAACCCAAGACAGTGTAGAGAAAATGAGCGGATGCCTATAAAATATTTGACCGTCATCTTAAATTTCACGGCATTAATGCTCAGCATTACTGAAAGCCATCCTTGACTATTCCAAACTTGTTTTTATTTTTATTTTATTTTATGTTTTTAGAACACAGTTTAATAAGTGTGAGATTTTGGGAATTACCTAAGACACCTCATTGCATGTTATATCTGAGCTTATAACATTGCAAGCTGGAACAACCAACATTAAAAAGGAGTCTGGCGTTTCCATTGTGAAATGTTCTATTGCTCTCTGTTGTGGCTTCTCATAGAATTGGGGGGAATCATTCATGTACAATCCAATTTAATTAATTTGTTTCTCTGGGGTTCTTCTCTCTTAAAATGTATGAACGATAACTAAAATCTATTTTGAGGTTGCCATGATTTCCAGTCAGCAGGCCCCAAAAGCAATAACAAAAGAGATCAACACCTTATATATCTGAAATCGTTTACTTGCATTAGAAGTACGCCCTGCAATTGCTGTCAATCATGTACTGCTCTTTCAAGCTATAATTTGCATGCCATATCAATCTTCTGTAATCTTCTATTTACGCCTTATGCTTACTTATGCTACCACAATACGTGTTATTGAAAGCATATGATGGTGCTAACCGGTAACAACACAGATTGTGGAAGAGGGTAGTTAAATGTGTATGAAATTAAATGGAAAATTATGTTAGCTCTTATTCTGGATATAAATGTAAGAAACTCCATTTTTGTCATGCATCCTCATTCAGTGTTGTACTTTTGCTGTCTGAAGTAGAAATATCATGTGCCTTCAAGGGGTTACATTCCCCTGCATCAGGATGTTGGGGTACTTCAGGAGTGAGCACTTTGCCCTCAAGGCCAAACTTGAGCACTCATGAGAGATTTGCTGGTTTATAGAAGGGCGTCAGTTGCTTCCTGCGCTCACTCAATAGGACAGAATGAATGAAAATAAACTGGCCAAATGCAGCTGTTGATGCTTGTCCTTCTTGCTGAATTAATTCTCATAGTCACACAACTTGAACATGAAGAACAGGGGTTTTTGAATATGAATACAATAAGACCATACATTGTTGGTGCAGAGAAATTATGAGCAGTATGCTGAGGTTTGTGTGGACAGATGTGCTTTGTGCTCTTGCTTTCTAACTATGCAGATCAGCAGCCCACCATCCTTTCCAAGTTTTTTATCAGTTAGTAGTGATGGCACTTCTTTTGTGATTTATCCAAACATTGATTATATCCAACACTGTAACACTGTGACTTTCTACAACAGGATCCATTGTATTATCCAAATACATTAATTTTGAAAGTAGTAATTCACTCAAAGCGCCATTTCTGGCCAATTAATTTAGTACCATATCTCTTTTTCCTGGAACATCAGCCAGAACAAATATACTATTTGCTTTTGTGTAAGATCCAAGTACAAATCTTTTTTTAAACAGAAAAGTAAATATTATTATTATCATTGCCATTATTATTATTACAAATGTTCTCATAAATGTTATGTGAACTTCATTTATCATGCCTAAAATGTATGACTTTCATCAATTTCACACACAAACATAGATCGTTCTGTGATCAAACAAAATTTACTTGTGCGCAAGAATGAAAAAAATCATGAACCTCATATCATGTTTAATATACGGCCTGGCCTATTTTGGATATTTCATCTATGCAGAAAAATAGTTTAAACAGTATTTGTCTATAAATACGGAGTACCTTTGGTGTGCACAGTCATTTTATCTCACAAGATTAATTTATGATGTAGAAATTGTGCAGAATAGAAAGTGAGGCACTTTATTCAAAAAAGATGCATTTATAGCATCCATTTGAATTGCCATTTCTGCTGGTAACGAGGGTGATAAGTCTGCTGGAGCACTAAGTGTGCACAGTCATTTTATCTCACAAGATGATTGACTCTAATTTATGATGTAGAAATGGTGCCGAATAGAAAGTGAGGCACTTTATTCCAAAAAGATGCATTTATAGCATCAATTTGAATTGCCATGTCTGCTGTTAATATAATAATAATATTAATCATTGAAATTATAATTTTATTCAGAACACCCCTGCCCCATCTGCTGCCCCCCCCCCCCCCATTTCCTCCATACTCTTTCAAAATCCTTTGGATTCACAGTCTTCTTCAATACAAACCACAAAATTTTGAGTTCAAGCCGGGAGTCTGAGATGGCGATTACTTCAGCTTCTCCAGAGACCAGTAGGGTTCATTTGGTTTTGTCTTACTGGATTCCATGATTCCATTTACCTTACCAAAAGTCCCAGGACCCCTGAATGTGAAAACAACCCAATAAAATAAAAAATCAAGCATATTTCACCATTCGTATGACAACCTTTTCAATGTGGGAATCCTTCTTCGATGCCAATACAACACCTGCTGTACGTGGGCCAAAATTTTGGTCTCATCTGACCATAACTGCATAATGCTAAACTTTTATTGGACCCGAGGCTGGGATTGGCAGTATGTCTATTTGGTTTTTGTGGCGGCTCTCACACCCCGGGCCTTATGCCCTTTGTGCAAAGGTCTGTCTGTCCCCTCCTGTCCTGTACACGCTGTCTCTATGCCACTGCACAGGTGTACGAGAGCAAGCTGCAGGAGCTACAGAAACAGGTGGAAACACGCTCACTGGTGGCAGAGACCCCAGAGGAAGAGGAAGAGGAAGAAGAGGAAGGTGATTATTTTTGAATGGGAACAGCAGCGTAGCTTTATTATGAAACACCAGGCAACAAGACAGGACTAGGCTTCTGATCCCAGTACTACCATGCATTTACATAATGTCGGGATGTTGTCTTTACTGTCCGTTGCGCTCTCTCTCTGTCTGTCTGTTTGTCTCTGCCCCCCCCCCCCCCCCACACACACACACACACACACACACACACACACACACACACACACACACACACACACACACATATATACACACACACATCAAAGGAAATGTCCTTAGCTCACTTTAGCTCATTGTCTATGCAATCCGGGATGGCACCATTCTGTGAGTTTTATTACCTCTGAGGAAACACAGAAAAGTATTTAGGGCCCAGCGTGGCTTAGAATACCTTTCTAAGGTTTCCTTTTTGTTTTTATGTTTAATGTTTTAATTGAAATAATCAATTGAAAGTTTAAATGTCTATGCAGATAGTGGTTGTGAGGGGCCTGCCTGTTTATAATTTACCTTTTTACCTCCAGATTTAATTGAATACCAGAGCCACCTCTGGTATTCTCACATGGACGGTAATATTTTGCCAAAATCTAATGATTGTACAACAATTATTCAACTTCCGTTGTTAAAAGCAGGAGTTTTTATAACTTTGTTCCTTTTGCTCTGGAGGAGGGTAATATTGGCAATTTCTGGCTTATCGGTCTCTCTCTCTTTTCTGGTAATTTCAGTTTAAAGTTTAGGTTTTTTTCTTTTTGTGAATTGTAAGCAGTGAGCCTACTTCATTAATGGATGATTCCAATTCCAATTCATTATTCTAATTGACGGTTTTAACTGTAATAAAATTATATCATCTTAAGACCTGATTTAGACTTTGTTTTGACTTGTTAGTTGATCCGCCAGATTACTGTTCCACTTACTTATTAACAAATTTGGCGATTTAATTGATGATTGTCATTTTTTAAATAATAATTATTAAATTAAATCCATTAAATAATTAAATGTAGGTTGAGTGAGGGGTTTTAGCATGCAATACCACTTGTGTTCAGTATTCAGAGTGCTGGGCATTTTAACAAGGGAGTCGAGTGCTGGAACTGCTGGATTCAGGAATATAAACTCATTTTTACTTAATAATCCTCACTTCCCTGACAATACAACATGCCTTCAGTGGTCTCTAAATATATCCACTCCATTGCTAAATGGTAACACAAACATGGTTTAAATGAGTTTCAAATTTTTGCCAAAATAAATGAAAAAATAAAATACACAGTGCAATAGCATGTGTTACAAATAATTGTATGTTTTTGGAACGTGTTGCAAGCTCATGTAAAGTTTACCTACTTGACGCATGTTAATTTCAGCTCATATTAAAAGTTCAATTCACCTGTAAATACAAACTGATTGCAGCATGTGACCATATACTAGTTTGACTGCATACCCCCACCTTCATATCACCTACTATGATATATATATACATATCCCTGTACATACTTAGTCTCTGATGTGATGAGTTTGTATGTATGTATGTAATGTGTATATGCCTGTAAACCTGTGCATGCTCAGTCTGTGATGCTATGTGCTCTGTCCTCCACTCAGTGCCCTGGACACAGCGGGAGTTTGAGCTGGCTCAGTGGGCCTTCAGGAAGTGGAAGTACCACCAGTTCACTTCGCTGAGGGACCAGCTGTGGGGGAACGCAGTGTACCTGAAGGAGGCCAACGCCATCAGCGTGGAGCTGAAAAAGAAGGTATTGCTCACTATACAGTACACGCACACAGGTTTTATCTGAGGAGAATTCAATATTCAAACACACAAGAGTGCTGGACAGTGGTATGAAGAAAGATTTGTGTGGTCTGGCTGTTATTCCAGCATTGAGTTGAGTATGGAATGAATCTCTATGCCATTGTTTGTACGAATTCTGCTCTATCAGCTAATATAATGGACCTATTTTAATTAATTCCAAGCTGCAGCCCTGATTACAGCAAAAATTGATTTCTGTTTCCGAGTGGTGTGCAGGAAAGAAAGGCATTAAATTTGCTCTTCAGAGCTACAAATGGTGCCAGTTGAACAAAGCATGATGGCCACAATATAATAACTTAATAATAATAAACTTTATTTATATAGCACCTTTCATACA
Organism: Synaphobranchus kaupii; assembly: GCA_029718625.1. Taxonomy (NCBI): domain Eukaryota; kingdom Metazoa; phylum Chordata; class Actinopteri; order Anguilliformes; family Synaphobranchidae; genus Synaphobranchus; species Synaphobranchus kaupii. Next base: position 86,064,351 of record CM056380.1, read on the forward strand.
ACAAGTAGCAGCCCAAAGTGCTTCACACTAGGGAAATAATAATAAATGGGCAGTTCATGTTTAGGCTACTCTCACTCTATAGATGTATGAGCTGCTGCTTTAAAGCCCTAGTTAGCAATGTATAATTCTTTTGATAAATGTGTACTGTACATAATTTGATTTCACAGAGAATGTAGTATCATCTCTGCCATAACGTTAACCATGTTTGTACTCTACTCCCCAGGTGCAGTTCCAGTTTGTGCTCCTCACCGACACCCTGTACTCCCCACTACCCCCAGAGCTCTTGCCTCCTGAGCCAGAAAAAGAGCGGGACTACCGGCCCTTTCCCCGCACAGTGGTAGCCGTAGAGGTGCAGGACTTGAAGAATGGGGCCACACACTACTGGTCTCTGGAGAAGCTGAAGTAAGATTGGATTCACTAATCCCCCATGAGGATCGTTTTAAACAAGTATCAAAAAGGCTTGTGCTATTCAAGTCATTGGTCATTTACTGACATGACAGACCTGGAGCAATTCACTTTATTGTAAATTAGGCCAGAGCAGATAATGCATCCTCAAACCTTTAATTTGTATGAATAATGTACAAATAAGATGACAATAGTATTATGCATGAAAATAATATTTGTGCGGGAGGGCTGTCAGTGTTAGTAAGGACTAAATAGTTACTGTCATAATATCCTGGTCGATGTTAGCAGGGAGGAAGATGCCAGAGGAATATGCTATATTTAAACTAGGTAACATAGACATTGGTTAGGTGACCTGGTGGATGAATAGCATCTTCTGTAGTGATATAACTGACAGACTGCTCTGTTGTGTGAGAATGACCCTTGTGAAGTGAAATTAATCGGACTGACCTTAGGATTGTGTTTTGAGGACATTGGCAGGCTGTACAGTTGGTTTAGGTGACCCTAACAGACCGTATGGTCAGGTGTGATGACCCTTCTTTGCTGTCTCCTCAGGCAGAGGCTGGAGAAAATGAGGGAGATGTATGACCGTGCCGGGGAGATGGACTCCCCCAATCAGGAGGACAACGAAGCCGCGCTGTCGGGGAATGATCCCTTCTATGACCGCTTTCACTGGTTCAAACTGGTGGGAAGGTACGTCCCACTCCACACACTGTCTGTCAGTGTGTTAGAACAGACTCAGATTTTGTCGCTATATTTGTTCAATAGTTAAAATTTTATAAGAATATTGCGCTTATTGTATATGACCCCACAAATTTGAAAGGTTTTATATGACCCCAGAACTGCCTCTCGGTTGTATTTCCTTATTGTGAAGTATTAGCTGAGGAGAAAATCAACTGTAGGAATGTATTATTACTGATGAGATATTGGGCGGAAAGGAGGACAAGGGAAAGAATACCTTTGTATGTAATTCTGCATTAGGGATGTGGAGTACAGTGTCTCTTTCGGTTAAAGGGTTACACTTTCTCAAACATGAATGAGACTGAGGATTTCTGCTCCTAGTACATTCAGTGAGATCATTTACCGCATAGCATGTTCTTAGCTCAGTTTTAGTCCTGGTTTGTGGTTAAATTTATTTTTACCCTCCAAGTTCACCGATGTTCCAAGGCTGTGTGAACGAGCGACCCACCGACCGCACACCCTCACCCACCTTCTCCACCTCCGACTCTGAAATCACGGAGCTGGCAGACGAGCGGCCAAGCGAGGCAGACGACTTCGACGACGAGGCCTTTGTGGACGATGGCAGCTCTGATGTTTGCACAGAGGAAGAGGAGGAGGAGGAAGAGGAGGAGGGGCCAGACATTTTCAGCGATGGCCAGGACCCCTTCTACGACCGCTCGCCCTGGTTCATTTTGGTGGGAAGGTTGGTGAGATCCACATGGGGGGAGTCGGAGGAGGGGGCTAGCTCTTTCTAAGCCTGAACATGGAGGAAGCTGTTCCTCACTACATGCTTTTCTGTATGAAACTGAAGGATTCACTTTGTTCTTAATGATGGAATTTTGTTCTGAATTAATTGAACAAACTGTGTTTGTAAAGAAAAAGAGTTGCATTTATTTCTAAGTCAAAGTTAAGGACAAATGTTGATTGACTGCAGACCATTGTGTTGTGGGAGACATGGTTCAATCTGAAAAAAAAGCCCAGTTTTACTTGCATATTATTTTGCTTTTGCCCTTAAAAAGGTAATTCTATGAACTTTATTTCAGTTTTTAAGGTAAATGAACTGGAGGATAATGGGTGATACAGGCTCAATGAGCAGATGGTGCGTACAGACGGTTACTAAAGTGAGGGCAGTGATACTGTATGGCTGTCCGTTCCTTTGACCTCTCTGCACTCCCTGGGTACTGCAGGGCCTTTGTGTACCTGAGTAACCTGCTGTACCCCGTTCCCCTGGTGCACCGCGTGGCCATCGTGACAGAGAAGGGTGACGTGCAGGGATTCCTGCGTGTGGCAGTCCAGGCCATTGCAGGTTAGTGCTGCTCAGGAAAAACCGACACTTGGCCTTGGCACTAACCTCATTGTGGATTGTGGAGGTCTTTAGGCAGTGACCTCCAATGGGTAATAAAGGTGGTGGGTATTGGGTATTAGGTTCATCTTGGGTGTAGCCATTGCCAAACATCATTTCTGTGAATCTGTAATGAAAACCTATAAGAATAAGACAGAAAGGAAATTTCCTTATTATTGTGTGCTTTATGAAAGCAGAGCTCTAATAATATTAGACAATACTTGTGGTAATATCAGTGACTTTACAAAGAAAATCTCTATGTTCTCAACTGAAGTATTGTTCTTGGAGTTAATTTGGCACTTTCTTGTATGTAGCTGACGAAGAGGCCCCAGATTTTGGGTCCGGAGTGCGGCAGTCAGGCACAGCAAAGATTTCCTTTGATGACGAATACTTCAAAGCGGTAGGTGGTGTCTTAGTAATCAAGCTCACCTCTGGCAGAATTCAGAACTAGGCTATACAGAATGAGGCAGATACTTTTCACACAGCATATTTAAACTATCTTCAAGTGTTCTTTGAAAGCTAAAATGCAGTATATGCAATTTAAAATAGACAAATGCATATTAAAAGCTTTATGCATTTAAACAATATAGTATTTTAACTAGATCAAAATATTAATATATTTGAATATTTTTGTTTCTTTAACATGCAGCAATATGTTATTATTAATTTGATTTCTTAAACCTCATATTTTTAATTGGTTACTGCTGCCATTTAAATTATTTGAGTTGTTTAATTCCAAAAGACACGTACTATGAACAATTTGTTGTGAAATAAAAGCAGTATCCTTTTGAAAAGATACTGTTAAACAGAGAGGCAATAAATTGCAATGAGTGCCAACAGCAGTGTTACACTGGGGTGGTGATTTTGCAGTTCATGTCTATCTAAATTATGTTTGTTTAAATTAAATTAGTTATCTTTAGGTTTGCATTGTGTGCTGTACTTAACAGACATTGGCTTCATTTGAATAGAGTGGTAACTATTTTGAAGTAAATTTAAAAAATGTAGGCTAAACTTGATCCCTGGTCACTACTGTGTTTATTTGCCCCTCTTCAGAAGGACCAATCAAATGCCACCATGCCCTACTCTGGGCTGTCACAGGAGGAACTGCGCATTGTAGAGGGACAAGGTCAAAGTTCAGAGGTTGTCACACCCTCCGAAGAGATGAACATAATAAATGACATGGGTATGACTTAACAGGCCAGTTTTTTTAAGGGGTTACTCTAATAGGTTTCTGAAAAGACAGCTCTGCAGCATTTAGATAATGTTATATATTTTTTTATTTTATACGGTGAATAAATGGCGGCAGGTTAGTATAGCCCTTGAATATATAGTATAGCCCCAACATTTTCTGGTATTTTTTAAAAAGATTGAAAATATGTTAGTGTATTATATCTGATATTTGTGCATTACTGTTAGCACCTGTCATTTCAAAAAGCGCATTTTAGATATGATTATGTGCACTGTGTCATGAGTCCATCTGTGGGCTATGTGCTGGTGAACTGTGATGTTTATGGTCAGATCTCAAGATTGAGAAGATGGACACTAAGATGGGCGGGTCTGAGGGGCTGACTGAGCAGCTGGAGGTGGGCAGGACATTCACCTTCCGTGTGACCGTGCTCCAGGCCAGCGGCATCCTGCCTGACTACGCCGACATCTTCTGCCAGTTCAAGTAAGTGCCTCAGAGTTCCACCCTCAATAAGGCTTCACCTCAGGCCCACATCAGGAGAGGCGCTTCACTTACACCCCACCTGTTTTCACAGTTACTGCTGTTTCTGTAATTTGAGTTTGACCTGGAGAGGATTGGATCCCAATCCCAACGATGCAGAGCTTGGCCTGCTGCAACCTATGGCCAATGGGGACAGTGTTATGATGTATCAATCTAAACCTTTTTTAAATCTGCTACATCATAACCTATGGCCAATGGGGACAGTGTTATGATGTAGCAGATTTAAAAAAGGTTTAGATTGATATCCAAGACATGCTACACAAGGATATAAATGAACACAGTGACATTTACACGCCTAGCTTTGCTTTGAGTGTGCATGCTCTATGAGGGTTGTGATTGAGATGAAAATGGTACTTAATCTACAGAATTTGTAAGTCTCAATTGTAAAAAGTAAATTATTGCGATCTGACTGTAAAACTATATTCAGTTTGGTTTGGATGTCCCACAGCCTGTGATAAAGTGTCACGCTCTGTTTGATTGACAGTTTTCTCCATGGTAACGATGAGGCCTTCTCTACTGAGCCCTTGAAGAATTCAGGAAAGGGATCCCCACTGGGGTTCTACCACGTGCAGAACGTGAGTGTTGAGTGGAGATGGGAGAACAAAAGAGATAAAAAAATGTTTTCTGTCTTTCTTCTGCCTGCCTGCAATTCATTTTGAAATAAGAGCAGTGTGCAGGTTAGACATCTCACTCTCGAGTTCCTAACCCTGTGGAAAAGAGTGTAAGCACTGGCCTACACATTGACCCTGAATATCCCGTAGTGCTTCCAGCCATCTTTATTGTTCACTGGTTGGTTATTGTGCCATCCTGTAAGTTTGAGTGGGTCCTCAATATGTCTTCTGAAGTTGAGCGGAGCTGTGCAATTACTGCACTAATTATCCCTATAGGACACAATTATAAAGGGGAGCACATCACTGCACTAAGAACATGTGCGCCCCAGCTGCACTCCCCTCCCTTCAGCCCATGTTTTTGCTGGAGTGGGGGGGGGGGGGGGGGTTGGCATGTGATGACGTTGTACTTGTGTGATTTTACTATGCCTTTGGCTGTGCTCTTCAGATTGCTGTTGATGTGACCGAGTCCTTCATTGAGTATATCAGGACTAAGCCCATTGTGTTTGAGGTGTTTGGGCACTACCAGCACCCTCCTCTGCATCTGCCTGGCCAGGACCTGAACAGGTGAGCCGGATGTCTTTACATGACCACAAGTGGTAGAATAATCAAGATATTTTTGATATTTAGAATTTGTCTACAAACTCATTCTGGTTTTTTGTTTTCAGCTTTCTTCAGCATTCCAGGAAGCACTATCCTGCAACTATGCCTCTGTCTAAAACGGGTATGGGCTCAAACGACCATGCATTCAGTTTGCTCCTCCCTGTCCTCTTCTGTGGCAGCATCAAGAACATTTATTCAGCACTTTAAAGCTTCCACACACTCACAGCTGTCAAATTAAGAGGTGTGTCAGTGGCCTTTGTGGCTGAGCTTCTTATCTGATAGAGGCTGTAGGATAAGAAGCTCACCCACAGGCCAGGGTGTGACAAATACATACAAATCTATAAAGGTCACATGCAGAATGAAAATGTGGAAGAATCTTGAATCCTTGAACAGTACATAAGTGTGAATACAAAGATAGAGAGATAGGAAGGTTGAAACGTCTGTCTTGTCAGTGTACTGACTAAACTGTAATGATATTCCTGACTGGTTCTCAAATGATTTATATTGAGCATTTTAATTTGTTTTCAAACCTGATTTTGGCGAATCGGTCAGGAAGATCATTGCAGTTTAGTCAGTACACTGAAGAGAGATGTTTCAAACTTCGTAACCTTCCTATCTCCCTATCTTTGTATTTATATTTATGTACCAGTTTTCTGGTCATCTGGTTACCAAATGGTGTTTCTTTTTCTACCGCTCTAACCATTAGAACCAGCTTTTAACAATTTACAGAAGGTTATGAACTTTGGAATAATAACCATTATGGAATTAGCGACTTATTGTAGCATCATTGTGACATAAAAACCAGTTTCTACAATGTGGATGTAATATTTATGTATGTTCATGACATCCCACAAGTGTTACCCAAAGCTTCAATGCTGAGAACAGGCCTTTTTCTACATTTGGTACAAAAAATCTAAATGAATAAATATATTACATTTAAATTAAATAAAAAGTTTGGCCTTCTTGGAGGATGTTCAGTAGTTTCAAAAGGGTAGGTTGGGTACACTCAATGTATATTGCATATAAATTTACTTAATTTACTTAAATTAAGATGTTATTTCTCATAAAGGTGTATTTGTATTTACAAAGTTAAAGACATATCTTACATATCTGAGTAGAAAAATGCAAAAAAGACTGTGAATGGGCTACATGTCCCAGTAAATAAGTAAATCAGGTATTTCAACACATTTCAAGATCATTTCTAAATGTGTCTCATTTTCTTATTTTCATTTCATTTTTCTGTAAGCCTATTTATTGTCAGGCCTTCAGGAAGCATTCAGAATTAGGAGAAATATACTCTTCCACTTCTGTTGGTTTTGGCTGTGTTACTTCTGATTCTGTATTAATTTGCGGTGGTTTGTCCCTACAGTGCCAGCTACGAAGCTGAATGCCATCAGCAAGCGTGACCTGGGCCAGTGCGTCACCAAGTCCGACTTGCTGGTGTGGTTTGAGATCAGCGAACTGGAGCCCACTGGAGAGTACGTCACCCATCATAACGGGATGATCTATGGTCATAACCCCAGGAAACCCAGCACACATCTGTAGCATTGCTGTGTGCAGCGTTGCCAAATTAACTGATGCTATTTTTAATTATTTCTCTGGAATGTTTACCTACAGGAACGTAACCAGGGGCACATTGCTAACAAAATATGTACATATCTTTGTTTTTTAAATCATGCTTCTGCATCTTTCACTCATCTTTCTGCCATGGATTTATTACATAATATGACATCTGTAGTTAATCAGGTGTATGATTGTTCATTTAACAGTAGCTGTGTGACATCACCACATTGGTAATAATTGTCCTTTGCAGGATAATGATATGCAGGATAGAACCAGTGCACTTTGGGGACAGGGTATAAGGAAAGGGTATAAGTTCTCAGTAATTGGTCCTCACCTTGTTCTCAGGTATATTCCAGCTGTGGTGGATCACACTTCGGGACTGCCCTGCCATGGAACCTACCTCCTGCACCAGGTACACCAGCCACAGTGTATATACTACCCTCTGAAATTTATACTAATTTATACTTTGCGCCAGGCAAAATCGCAGCAGTGAACCGTAGAGTCTTCAGTTTAGTGCAAGAAGTACAATATTTTAGCCCTCTTATGTACTTAAAGTGCTTGTATTAGCGGCAATGTTTATTTCTTTCTTTAAAAAGGATAGTGCACAACAATCAGTCGTCACATCAATGCGCGGAGTGCCAGATTTAGCTAAAGAGCTCATTTTCCTCTGTAGTCCCTTGGCAATGTAATGTAATGGACTGTGAAGGAGCTCCGCTCTTGAGCCAGGTAGCTGAATGGCGTCCTCAAAAAGCTGGAAGTGGGGAAAAAAGTGGAATAGATAAAGCTAAATTAATTTAGTCTATTAAATTAATTTAGTCTATCCCTGAACAATATTTTCTTTTTTAATGAATATAATAACATAATGTAGTTGTAATACAATGAAGTTGCCTGGGTGATGCTAATGGTCATTTATACATGGCTCCATGGGACTCCCTGCTTGGGGCATAGCACTGCACTGAGAGAAAGCACTTAAGCTGGATACACCACCTAAGATGATGCTCTTTTGCCTTTGTGTCTGATTTTCATGATTTACTTCCCTAGTGATTATTTTAGCTGTTGGGCACTTAGTGAACTTCTTTGTTCAGCTTGACCTTTGTTTTATATGAGGGTGTGAGTAGCGTCTGTCTGGTTCAGCTGTACCGAAATGTGTCACACAAATGACAGAGCAAGTGTTAGGAACAGGAAATGAGGTGGAGCTGTGGCCTTTGCAGGGAATCCAACGCAGGATGACCGTCACCCTAATTCATGAAAAGGGCAGCGAGCTCCACTGGAAGGACGTGAGGGAGCTGGTGGTTGGTGAGTGACCTGTAGCATGTCATGTATAAATGAAGGACATGAATTCCCTCTTTGCATTTAATAATTTTTTTTTAAATGGTATTTTATCTTTGTACTTGTTTCAAGGATGTCAGTGGTCTATGCTGATGAGTTTAATAGATGTGGCACTGTGTTATTGTGATGGGGAAACCTGCCAGTTGAATACCGTGTGTGTGTGTGTGTGTGTGTGTGTGTGTGTGTGTGTGTGTGTGTGTGTGTGTGTGTGTGTGTGTGTGTGTGTGTGTGTGTGTGTGTGTGTGTGTGTGTGTGTGTGTGTGTGTGTGTGTGTGTGTGTGTGTTGATGGAAGTGTTTGCATATTTGTACATGTGTGAATGTGTGTTTGCACCTGTGTACATGAGTGTGATCTTCAGTTCTAGTGGTGTTACTGGTTTAGAGGGAGCTGGTATAGAGAGTGGGCTCTAGAAGCTACCCTGTTTTATGAATTAATTATAAAAATCTGTGAGCAAAGACTCTAAGCATCAAAATAATGCACGCTTAGTATCATCCCCACCCCCACCTTTCCAGAAACCAAACCTGCTTTGTTTTCTTCTTGAACGTCTCTGAACAAATGCATTCCTGTGTTTTGTGTCAAGGTCGGATTCGTACCAAGCCGGAAGTAGATGACACAGCAGCAGACGTGGTTCTATCTCTCAATATCATCTCAGCCAAAAATATGAAGTCATCCCATAACTCCAACAGGTATGCTTTCCAAAACAATGTCACTGCAGATGGCTCTATGTATGCAAGGCCACCTTCAAAAATAGAGCCAAAATAATCAATACCAGTAATTACCTATATTTTAATCTCAAGAATATGGGGAAATAGGAAAACTGTATACTTTAATTCTAATAAAACTGGTCAGAGGTAAAAGTCTTTGAACAAGTAGTCTTTTTTCTCCAAAAAAAGTTGTAAAAACTGGCTCTCCTGTTTTCAGTACTTTGTGCACTCCTTTCACAAGGGTAACACTACTGAATAGTGTTATAAGAGATTGGTGGTTATATATATATATAACCACCAATCTCTTATAACACTATATATATATATATATATATATATATATATATAATAGGTTTCATTTCAACTTTGGGGGAGATGCATTGTTGGACCACCTAGTCTTGCATAGTGAAATGTCAAGTCTCACAAGCATATTAGCTAGTACAGCATTTAATTCATATGAACATATTGGGGGTGACATATAAGTGTGGGTGGAGGCAGGGAGATGTGTATGTTTGCACATATGCATGTTGTAATTGTTAATGATGGAAAATGCAGTTGTGTAAACAGATACAGCCATTGTAACACATTGTGTAATCTGAATATGTCAGAACCCCAAAAACAGCAGTGTCATAATGCAGGTAGGAAACCTGGCAGTTCTGAAGGTGCTGTGCCACGCTGCCCCTTGTCTCTGCCAGCCGGACACAGATTTTCAGACTGTAACTATGCACTACAATGATTTTTATTGAGCCCAAGCCTGCCATATGCCGTTTAAGATGGAACATAATAAACTGTCTTGCCTGGGTGATGCTAATGGTCATTTACATGGCTCCATGGGACTCCCTGCTTGGGGCATAGCACTGCACTGAGAGAAAGTATTTAAGCTGGATACACCACCTAAGATGATGCTCTTTTGCCTTTGTGTCTCATTTCCACGATTTACTTCCCTAGTGGTTATTTTAGCTGTTGGGCACTTATTGAACTTCTTTGGTTCAGCTTAACCTTTGTTTTATATGAGGGTACTGGTGGGCAGCAGAAATCACTTTGTGAAAGTCTTTTTCAGAATTGCACTATATATCGGGGGTGTATCTGAACCAGAAGACTGTATTTGGAAATGCACAGATAATGTTTTGTATACAGAAATGCTATTGGGAAAATATTTGGAAGATGATTTTTGGGACACAAAACGATAGTTATTTGTTGCGGACAATGAAACACTTTTCATTGCGTGCCATGACACGTTGACTGATGCATTCGATAAATAACAGTGCTAGCGGTTGAACAGATACAGACTGCCTTCAGAAAATGAGCATTGCTCATGTGAAAATGGCTATAAAGATTTTACAAACTATATTAATTGTTGAATATAATTAGTGATAAGAGGGAACCCCAGAGTGCATGGAACTGTCAGGTGTTCATTTTAATTAATTAATGCTTTTTTTAAAAATTTTATTAGGGCAACATCTGTTCATTGGTTCATACCAAGACAGAAATAAAGAGCACATGGCAGCACCAGTTAAAAATGATAAATTGTACTTTTTCTTGCCCTGTAGCAGGAGTGCTTGCATTAACACCTCAGTGTGGGTTAGTTCCTGCAGTTATAGACCGCACCAGGAGAGAGATAATGAAAGCCTTTTACTGTGAGATTTACTGTGGGTGGGGCTGCTCGCCCTTGCTGGGTGACGTTTGTGTGAATGTGTCATCTGCTAGAGAGCTGGGATTAGCTGGCATATGTCTCTCACTTACTGTCTGCACATGCATGCATACATGTCCATAAACATATGCTCACTGAGACACACACTTCCACACACAGGCAGGCACAAACACAGACACGTGCAAGCGCACCCATACACGTGCACATAGACACAAACAAACAAATAATCACAATGTTCTGTCAGAGTAGGTTGTGTGTATGTGTGTCTGTCTGTCTTTATATTCTGTCATTATTATACAAAAATGATTTTTATACAATGCAGAAATTGTATGTTTATGCAGTGCATATCAGCTCTGCCTGTCTTGGCACCGCTCATATGCATGTCCAATATCTAACGGTGGGCCCTATCTTACACCTGGTGCTAACCCAAAACGCAAGTTTCTTTGCTATCTTACACCCCGCGCAGGGGTCATTATAACACCTAGTGCTCACGTCGTTTAAATACCAAGTATTAGTGATACCAAGGTTAAAAAACTGAGATTAATTTAAATTCACCATGTTAACTGAATTTTAACCTTATTCTTCGTCCTACATATTTTTATAATTACAGTGACCAGGTTTTCATCTTATTCCATAACTGAACAAAACGATTTTAAAGAGAACTAAGAGTCTAATTATAAATTAAAACAAATTTACAGCACATTACACAATTAATTTTAATGCCATTCTCTGCATGTGCACTTTAACTTCATGCAGGAGCAGGTCTGTTTCCCCTGCTGTAAATCACACTTTTCACGGTCTTCCTGGGAAAGTGGACTGTTTTAAAGCATTACGCTACCAGTAAAACAGGTTGGTCACATTTCCGTAAGCAGGACATTATAAAACAAGGGAAAATATGCGTGAACCTATGGAGTCCCAACCTGACAGCTTTTGTGTATTTACTCGTGTCATCATTAAGGCAAAATAACGGTATTTATGTTATTAATCAATATTAGAATGCACATAATGATCTTTGAATGAAGCTTGAACTTCAAGAACTCCATGAGAACAGCCTCATGTAATTGATGTTTGACAATGCTTCATTGTATAATCAAACTAAATTCATTAAACAAGCAGGCTAATCTGGCGTTTTCTTAGGTCAGACGGAAGCAATTCTGGAAGCTTATTCTCAGCTGTTGCAGGTGCTTTTAATGAAATTTAACCGCATAGGCTGTATTTTCTAAAATAACAGCACTGTCTGGAATTACCAGGAACCTGTGCCGGTGTTAAACCCTAATGTTAAAGATTATTATTGTGTATATTAAAGAGCGTCATAATGGTTAGTCCGAATAATATTGATCATACTATTGATCCATATAGCCTATTACCTCCTCGCTCTACACACGCACGAGCATGTCTGTTTCGCCATCATATAAGCAATCCGCCAAGGTGGAAAAGCAGGCTAATGGTATATGACATTTTGATTGGTTTATTGCATGTTACGCCCAAGACACACCTATAATTAATGAAGAGACTACGTCCAGCCCATTTGCACATTGCGCCCTGCTTAGCACTCAAAAAACACACCGTCTAACTAGTTAAAGTGGACTTGGACACGCCCTAAATGCACTTTGCGCCATGCGTTTAGACCAAGCGCTAAGATTGTCAAGATAGAGCACGGTGTGTTTCTGTTTGTGGGGACATTGGAGACTACAGTGCAGTCACTACAATCTGACCCATTAACCAGGGTTCTTACAATGAGATCTACTGGGACACCTAAATATACATGTGTTGTATTGAGCTTTCGCCCTCCAGTTATTATACTGAAATTTGAAGCCAATACTAACTATAAGATTGCAACATTGCAACAACATCAACATTGCAAGTTGGAGTTTGACTTTAATGGGCTCTGAATTTAGCCAGTGGCCAGCTAGGAAGGGGAGGCTTCATCATGCTGTGGTAGGGTTAGGGGTGTAAGAAAAAATCGATTCAGTTACGTATCGAAATTCTGCTCACAAACCATTCACGAATAGATTCTTCCAGGAAGAATCTATTCGCAACTTCCGGTTTCCGGGTAACGTTATATTGTGACTGTGATTTTCTGACTCAGGATTTTTGTTAAGAATTATTGTCTCCTGGTGCAAGAGCAACCTTATTTTTGTATCCTTTACAAATGAGTCTAAATAAAAGTATTTAACTTGAAATTAAAACAACTTCTAATATTATGTTACAGAGCACAAATTTTCATCAATTAACATTTCAAAGCAATAGGCCTAGTGATTTAAAGAGTAGCCTCAAGAAAATGGCAATACCTATTGTAATATTGTATCACAATACTTGTAGAATCGCAATACGTATCGAATTGGCACCCAAGTATCGCAATACGTATGGAATCGGCAGGTCTCTGGTAATTTACACCCCTAGGTAGGGTAGGATTAAGTTGGCCAGTTCCTCAGTCTTCCCCAGGGAAGTGTGGTGCACACACTCAAACTGTGGTGCTTCTTGCGCTGGTGCAGTTGGCACAGAAATTACTTCTGAGGCACATATGCTGATTGCAAATTGGGTAGAGAAACATTCAAACAAGAAAAAAAAGTTGTGAACAGACAGAAATCCATTTCTGCCTCTTTGAGGACAAACGTTTCGGTGCTTAATGCCATAACAGAACAAAGGGGTTGTGAGCTGTTCTTTGTACAGAGAGTAACACGTTCTGATAAATAAAAGAATTCCTTTATACAGACACTTCCTTCAATTTCCTGTCATATAGGACCTTCTACCGGTTTGAGGCTGTGTGGGACAGCTCCCTCCACAACTCTCTCCTGCTCAACCGTGTGACTCCCTATGGCGAGAAGATCTACATGACTCTGTCTGCCTACCTGGAGGTAAACCTGCAACTAACACTAGACCACAAGCATATTTTATTTGGTGAATTAACTTAAAGGTCATCAAGGTCTTTTTTTTCTGAAAAGTGTCAGTAGTTTGCCTAACACGCGCAACTCATATGAAGCTTGAAATTTCACAGTTACTAGTGAATTGTAACCAGTTTGCATGCATTTAGTCAGATGTACCAAACACATCCCAAGTCGGGCCCTAATGAGATATTTGTAAATTCTAGGCAAGCCCAACCATTGCATTTAGTATTTCATACATTGCTTTTATGTTCCCTTTATGTCTTTTAGTGTTTTTTCAGTTGTCATTGACATCACTTTAGATGATACTGCCAGGCTTTTCAGATTACAACATTCCATGCAAGGTTACAATCATGTACTGGAAGTATATTTACTCCTATCAAAATAGTGCATGTTCTCACCTTATGTGGAGTTTTCTTAGTATGGCAAACCTGGCCACATTGAGGTATCTTTCTTCTACCAAATCCCAGTGTGACACCTGAGTGTACAGTACTAACACAAACTGTTGTGATATGACCTCTGTGCGTACAGTTTTAACACAAGCTGTTCCCTCAGCTGGACCACTGCATACAGCCTGCCATAATCACCAAAGACGTCTCCATGGTGTTCTACTCCAGAGACGCTAAGATCTCCCCGCCTCGCTCACTCAGGACCCTGTTCAGCAGTGGCTACTCCAAGACACCAGAGTGGTATGACCTCATCTGTCTGGCCTGATCAGCCTTCCTTCTCTCTCTCTTTGTCTCTCTCACTCTCTCTCTCTTTTCTGTCTCTTCCCTTCTCCTTCCCTCTTTCTCTCTCTCCCCCTCTCTCTGTCTCTCCCCCAGTCCTCCCTTCTATCTCAGTGTGTCTTTCTCTCCCACACCACTTGACACTACCCTTCTCTGCCTCTAACAGCAACAGAGTGACAGGGATCTACGAGCTGAGCTTGTGCAAGATGGCTGACACAGGAAGCCCAGGTGAGTCATTGGACGACACTTTCATTGATATGATTATTCTCTTCTGGTTACCTTGAATGTGTTATTTAGTTTCTTTGTTTTCATATTTGCCACGCCAGGGATGCAGCGTCGGAGGAGGAAGGTACTGGATACATCGGCGGCGTACGTACGGGGTGAAGAGAACCTGGCTGGCTGGAGACCGAGAGGTGACAGCCTGATCCTGGAGCACCAGTGGGAGCTGGACAAACTGGAGCAGCTGCAGGAGGTGGGCCCTAGCTCAGAGCCAAAGGGTCAAGGGGAATAGAATAAATGGGAGCTCTTCCATTTCATTGGTTCTGTTGCCATGACAAACACATTTGTGTAATTTACACAAAAATAAAAAATGATTGATGACAGAGGATAGATAAATAATAATAATTTTGGTGTCAATCAAAGTCCCTCTGGTTTTAGCAGGCTAATATGTATTGTGCTGCAGTTGGAGCTATAGGTCCTTTCCCTAGGATTATATATCCTTCATAATTAAAGTAATTTATTCAAATTTTAAAAAATGTATGCTTATTTTTTTGTCTTTATTTATGCTTATTTTTATGCTTATTTTTTCTGTCACTCAATTTCAAATTCCGAATGTATTATTAGCAGGAAACGCATCTGTAAATATATCCAAAGTGTGACCGCAATGCAGCTGAGTGCAGACACATCCGAGCAATGAGTAAATATTGCATTGAAATACTATATTTAAATAAAAATAATAATACTAACCGTCTCCCCTTCTCTCTCAGGTGGAGAAGACACGGCACCTGCTGCTGTTGCGTGAGAGGCTGGGTGAGACCGAACCCCATTCCCTGAGTGGCTCCCTGTCCCCCAGCCTGAGCAGCGACTCCCTCAGCACCTCCACCAGCATCTCCTCCCAGATCTCCAACACCACCTTCGAGAGCGCCCTCACGCCCAGCGAGAGCTCCGGCTACGACTCCGCCGACGTCCAGAGCCTGGCGGACCGTGAGAAGGAGCTGGCCACCAAGGTGGGGGCACCCCTTTTCCAGATTAAATATAAATATTGGGTATACATCAAATCTAAAACTATAAGACTATGCAAGAAATAAAATTATTTAAAAAACCTTGAATTACTCCCTGACTTGACCCTTCCCCACCCCTTAGTTTACTTCCTGGAAAGTCATGAAATACTAAATATTCCAAAAAAACCTGCTAGTCATTTCAGATATTAAAAAGAAACAAAAATGTACCTTCTTGTAAAGTCAAGTGGTCAGTTTTAGCATTTAGCATTTGGAGCATCGTGCACCAATCACATTGTGCTCTGACCATCTGCTGTCATCTCACAGTGCTTGCAGCTCCTGACTCACACCTTCAATAATGAATACATCCAGGTGTGCAACAGCATCAGTGACTGCAAGGTAAGAAAATGGGACACTCAACTTCTTGTTGCAATAGGAGGCTGTTGGTGTATGAGACCTCTGCATGTCAAGAAAAATGCTTCTGTCATGAATCTGTTCTTGTTTTTAATGTTCAGTACAATAAGACTCAATGCAATAAGAGTTGATTTAAGCAAACAATGTTTGTTTAAAACATTGCTGTGTGAGAGTTTTCAATGGACCAAGGGCCTGTTTTAATTCTTAATGTTTATGCCATGAAAAGACATTTTGCACACAGGCAGGAATAGGTGGTGCTATAATATGCTAAATAAATGTAAAACTTTGAAAGGTCAGCCCCCATGTCCCATATGACCTAGATTTTTGAAATTTCATACATACAGTGCCCTCCATAATGTTTGGGTCATATTTTTTCTTGATCTGGCTCTGTACTCCACAATTTTAGATTTGTTATCAAACAATTCACATATGGTTAAAGTGCAGATTCTCCCAGATCAGAGTATGGCCGGTGCCTTGAGGGGGAGCGGCAATTGGCGGCCGCTCCCGGGGTGGGGGGAGGTACTCGGCGGGGAGAATCGTCGCACACAAAGTGGCCCCCGAGCTCGAGGAGTCGTGCCCTGAAGAACACGTGGTGCCCTACTCCCTACTACCTTCTGACGGGGTTGTGTAGCGGCGAATTCTCAAGCGGTTGTTACACAGGCAATTGAATAGCTACAGGGGTACAATTGGGCACCAAATTTGGAGAAAACGGGGAAAAATCAGAAACAAATTTTATTTCATTTATTTATTTTTTAAAAGTGCAGATTCTCAGCTTTTATTAAAGGGTATTTATACATTTTGGTTTCACCATGTAGAAATTACAGCAGTTCTTATGCATACCCCCCCCCCCCCCATTTCCCCCCCATTGACCAGGACAGAAAACATGGTGGACACAAGTGATTGATTATTTAACATTTTCAAAAAAAACACATTTTCAAAAATCGTTCTTAGTATATGAGGCGTAATAATGTATAATAACTTATACTTATTTATATGAATTTAGGCTCTAGATAGTTCACTCCTTTTTGTTACATGGACATGTTTAATTTCACTTGAATGCACTGCTTTGACCACAGAATATCTGCTATATTTTCCAACAATTTTTTGGTAGCTTTATGTTTGTACAATGTAAAATGTGTTCAAATGGTTTTTGATGCTATGCTTCTGGTTTATTGTGATCATAAACTAAATGGTGCAGCATATCTGATTTTGTAAGCCATCTCTTTCTCTCTCTCTCTCTTTCACTCTCTCTCTCTTTCACTCTCTCTCTTACCCTCTTTCTTTTTTTCCTTTCCCTCTTCTGCTGTCTCTCGTCTTCCTCTTTCACTTCAGTTGCTGGATATCTCCCCAATGGAGCGTGACCCATCAGTCTCCAGCCTAAGCAGCGCTACACTCACCCCATCCTCCACTTGCCCTTCCTTGGATGACTCCCGCTCAGTTGATCTAAAGTAAGTCGCACACACCATTACACACACACCATTACACACACATTGATAAATGCGTCTGTCTGTCGCCAGCTCAGGCTTAGCCTCAGGCTCAGCCTCAGGCTTAGTCTGGAAAGTCTTGCTTACCACCCTTCTGCCAGGCCTGATAATGCATCAGGTTTATTCTCTCTCTCTCTCTCTCTCTCTCTCTCTCTCTCTCTCTCTCTCTCTTTCATTCTTTCTCCTATCTCTCTTTCTTTCTCTTTGTCTACCTCTTTTTCTCCTTCTCTCCAGGACAACAGAGACCAATTCCTGCGCCACCAGCCCCTCCTGCTTGGATTATGACAACTACGCTATGGTGCCCACACTGGACACTTCCTACCTGGCTCGTGCGGGCAAGAATGAGTTCCTCAACCTAGTACCCGACATTGAAGAAATGAGACTGGGGTGAGGATTTGTACCACAAAGCATCTCTTGTCAAACTTCTACAGGTCCTTGGACTCATCATGTGACAACCTGTAGTCGACTGTTGCTTAATAGAGCTTGTTGAACTGAATCTCGTCTGGGACACTGAATCGGTTTCTTTTGCATCCTCTTCAAACTCAGGTCTGTGGTGTCAAAGAAGGGCTGCCTTAGTTTCATGGAGCCGCGCTCCAACACCTGGGTGAAACACTTTGTAGTGGTGCGCAGGCCCTACGCTCTCATCTACAACAACGAGAAGGACCCCGTGGAGAGGGGCGTGCTCAACCTGTCCACAGCTCGGGTGGAGTACGGCGAAGACCAGCAGGCCGTGCTCAAGGTGGGACCAGTTTCAACTACCTGCATGTGTACTCCTTTTTACATATACGTCGCTTAAACCACACCAATGGTCAAGCGTAGTGCCATTTCAATTCCAAAGAATTATACTGTAAACACATAGCAAATGTTTTAGCTTCTCTTTTCATAAAGATGGCTACATCATGCCAGAGTGCAACATGCCTATTGCCTGCAGTATGATTCTGCATTCATAATTGAAAGAACATTTTTAAATGGGGAATAACAATTGGTTACATGATAATAATAATAATAATAATAATAATTATTATTATTTATTTTGACTTCCGAGTGGCTCTGCTGGTAAAGGCACTCACCTCAATCGCAGGTTCAAGCTCACTTCCCCCAATGATAGCACAGTGCCACAGACCACCATAGGCTGGCCAACTTTAAACGCATATATGAATACCCTGTGTGGCTGGGGTTCGATTCCCTACCATGGTACTTTCTGTACTGTGATCCCGTTTCTGTCCCTCTCAGTTTTACCACTGTCTGAATGAAGCACAAATTCCATAATGAGGGCAGACTGTACTTTTAAGTCACTCTGGATAAGAGTGTTAGCTAAATACCTAAAATGTAAAATGTTCTCTCCTTTAAAAAATAATTATGTATAAAATGTCGCATTTTATTTAAAAAATGCATAATCTCTGAACATTTTGTTGTATAGTTACAACCAGGGCAGAAAAGCTAGAGCCTGCAGAAAGGAATAAAGCGGTAATTGCTCTGATGTCTTCGGGGGAAAAATGCAATGAGTAGTTTGTGTGTAAGTGTCATACGTGTTATTTGTCTCCCTCAGGCCCCCAACACATTCGCTATGTGCACAAACCACCAAGGCATCCTGCTGCAGGCCCTTAATGAGAAAGACATGAATGACTGGCTGTATGCCTTCAACCCACTCCTGGCTGGAACAATAAGGTACACATGAACCTCACCTGCAAAGCCCCAGCCTGAGCCTCTGATTGGGCCATTGTTTGCATTGTTAGTACGCTAGTTCAGGTTTCTTCAGCCTGTGAATCGATACAACTGTTTTCCAGGACATTATAATTTGTTATAATTCAATGCAAGTTTTTGTCCTGTAGGCAAGGGCGTAATTTATGGGGGGGTTGGGGGGGGTTGCGATCCCTCCAATATCACAAACAGGCCAATAAGACCCCTCCCCCTCAATGATATAGAAAAACGATGAGCGTACATTAATTTCATATAATAAAGACAAAGGTAAATAGAAATAAAAATAGTCATGATGTGGAGAGAAAGCTAATCTCAAACAACCAACCCATCGAAACGTTGTCCCGCTATCCATCCTGTGAGGTCCGGTTACCGAACAGTGTCACGGTAACAATGAATTAGGCTATATCTATGCAGTTACAAAAAGTTGTCATATATCCGTGATGCTTGGGTTTTTTAACATGCTGCAAAAGCCTCAGAGCCTGCTAGATGAGTTACATTGAGCTACTTAGAGCATTTGTCTGAAAAAGTAGGCTGATTGGCAACTGACAGAAGTAGCTGCTGAATTTTTAAAAAGCATGTTGTTCTACACATTCACTTCTCTACTGTTAAGGCTAGGCTACTCATGGAAAACACACTAAAAGGTACTTTGGTTTATATGTATTTTAATGATTCCTACCTATTTCTGACCAATTTTTTTCAGCTGTTTATTACACTATGTAATGAAATATATATGGTCTTTGAACTGCAAATGTTTTGATTGAAACTGTGGTCTGAAAGCATTTAGTTCTTGGTTTTTACAAATAGGCCTATGTCCCAGGTGTGTCCAAGGTGTGTAAACATCTTGGGTGATTAAACTATCCTCATAGTCTTAAGTATTTTCCCCTTAAAATTCACCAGAAACGATCATTTCACAGCTGTTCTTTAAATAAACAATCTTACGGGGGGGGGGGGGGGGTGCCCCCGGACCCCCTTAGAAGGTTGGTGTTCTCAGGGTCTATGCATCTCAACCTCCCCAATGTTCAAACCAAAGTTATGCCCTTGTCTGTAGGGACATGCGTCACATAGCTCAGCGGCAGTTAACATTCAGCATTTAACCAAACTCCCAGTTTAACAATTATGTGAGATATCAGAAGGTTTTGACGTTTGAAGGCTATATTTGAGAGCACTCAACATATGAACTCCCTCCATTCTGATGGTGAAATTCAAACTGTTCATGTATCACCCAGGCAATGCCTCACCTGGGAATCAAACTGTTTGATACGTTATTGTTTAAAAGCTGCCTATTCGCAGCAAAGGCCTTGCCGATTCATCAACCAAATGAAAAGGGCAAGACCTGATGGGGAATTTGATTTGCATTGACACTTTGAATCCTGCTGCATTTATTTACAGTTGTTGGTCATACTACGGCATAAGTTTTTCATTCACAATTAATCGCCTTTTCCTCTTTGCCATTTGCTGGATTATTTTGGATACTAAAATGTGCCAAAGTGATATTCTCTATATGCTGCAGTCTCACAATGGTGAAACGTATGCTTTTTAATGCTGACTGCCAAGTCTATGGGTCTTCCCACTCTTCAGCAGAGTTAACCTCTTTTTGTGAGTCCAGCACTGATGTTTTGTGTATTTATCCTGCAGATCGAAGTTGGCGAGAAGACGTTCGGACCTGTTAAAGAATTAAGACGCATTTTGTCCGTGCACTAGAAACCGCACCCTTATTCTTCTGGCAAGCCTTTAAGTGTTCCAAGTGTTGACACTTGTTAACCTTTTGTGATTGTTTTCCTGTACATAGACCTGTGGCTTAAATCTCCTTTCAAACCAACCTAAGTGTAAACCCCTGAGGAGCTTTCCTACAACCCCCCCTCAAAAAAAATCTAAAAATCCCAAAATATTCAATCCGTTTAATTTCATTCCCACAAAAAAAATATTATTCGTCAGCCTAAAGTGTTGTACTAGTCGCATGTTGTAGTGCAGTCTAGTTGTGTGTGCACGGTACTTCTAAACAGCTTTTTTCTCTCAGCTTTTTTCATTTTCTAAGTGTCCGTAAAGATTGTCACTTTTTCATCCATTAATCGGGAACATTCTTTTACCTGTTTGGTATCTTTTTTGCTGTCCTCAGGGGAAGGTATTTTCAAAAGCAAATGTAAATATGACGATTAAACTAGAACGTGCAAAAAAAAAAAAACTGACTTCAGTATAAGGATTCCCATTGCCAGGACGTTGAAATTAGGAGGCGCTGGCCACTGTGAACATGTTTTCACCAATTACAACAAGTTTCAGTATTGTCCTGTTGCTAGCTACTGCTTTCTTTTCTGATTCTAAGATGATGTAATAATGAGTAGGTGACATCAGTGAGCTCATACGCCAACCTATTAACCACTGAAGGTATAATGATTGAGAAATGCTGAGATGATCCCAAACATTGAACAGTGGGATCATAGAAACATAAAACATTCTGCCAATTCACTATTCTCAAAAAATTAATTAATATATATAGTAATTAATATAAATGTCCGACAAAGAATAATTATCAGTTGCAAGCTTTCTAAATCGATAGTATGTAAGCCATGTGAGTGTAAAGCCAATGAAGGTCAAAACAGATTTTGTAAAGATTTTTGTAAAGCTGGGCAATGATATATCATGTTAATTTATCATCTCAACTATTTGACTGCATGTATTTGTAGCATTATGTGTGAGGGAGAGCAGACTGCTTTCAAATACAGTACATTCATGTGTATTACATGAGTGCTACATTTGGTTCATCTTCACTATATGTACCAACTAAGATATAATATTTGTCACATATTTATTACATGCATTCTCCAATTGTATATGTAGATGTAAGATACATTATTTATCCACGAAAAAGATTGTAAACATTAAAAAGAATCATCATGTCAGGTAAGAAGTACCACTATTAACTTGAATTCACTATATCTCAATGATAATGCTAGATAATATTACTCCTTGCTATGCAGTGTTTTCCTACCAGCCTGGTAGTTATTGTTAATGTTGTTTAAAGCCATTCATGACCACTGTTTATGGAGTGAATTTAGTGCCAATAATATTACAATTATTTATGCGTGTTTCACAACTCACACAAGCACTGCAATGTTTTACACATAGCAAAATGACAAATTCTGTCTTACAAATCTCAAACTACAAATAGCAAACTACAACTCTGAAGCTGTGGACAAGCAAAACGTGTAAAAAAAAAAAAAAAAAACTAATGGCCATTCCAGCACACTGACTGCTCACGGATTGGTTATGAATTACTCTTCCCCCTGATTGACTGTGGTACCATATTTTGATTGGTACATACACGTGTGGATTTTTTCATACATGGAAAAATAGTGCCAAAATTGCATTATTGTGTTTCCACAGCTTGAGATTTGTAGTTAGTAATTTGTAGTTTGAGATCAGTAAGACAGGATTTGTAGTTTTGCTATGCATAAAACGTGTGGTGTATTTTGCGGTGCACAAAATGTGAGTTGTGAAATGCATGTAAATAATATTGGCACTACATTTTCTCCAGAATTACATTACATAACATAACTTAATGATGAGAACAGGCCATTCAGCCCAACAAGGCTCACCATTTTCCTACCACTAAAGGGTACCTAGTGCTCAATGTTTACCTACAAACTAGATCTAGTAGTAGTATCTAGAACCGTATCCAGCCTGGTCTTGAAAACCCCCAGAATTGCTGCCTCTACTGCATGACCTGGCAAGCTATTCCACAAAAGAGACTACTCTCTGCATGAAGAAATACTTGTGTCTGATGTCTGTGCGGAATTTACCTTTTGCTCATTTCCATCTATGCCCCTTGTTCTACTGGCAGACCTCAACCTGAAGAACAAATCGCCACTAAGTCTCCTTTTACTAAGCTTAAAGAGAGACTTTTATCTTTTATACCAGGAACCAATTTAGTTGCCCTTCTTTGAACTTGTTCCAGAGCCTCTATATCTTTATTGTGGTACAGTGCCCAGTACTGTAGTGTGGTCTGACAAAGGTATTCTACGTATAACATAAGTATAACTTCCTTGAATTTATATTCAGTACTTTTGGCAATATATCCCAGCATCCTGTTGGCCCTTTTTATACTGCTACAGCACATTGCCTAGAACCTGAAAGGCTTTGATCAACTACTACTCCAGTCTTTTTCAAATTGAGCACATTCCAATTTTGTTTCTCCCATAAAATAGTCCTGCATTATGTTTTTTAATTCCCACATGTACAACTTTTTAAACTTACTTTTTAAATCTTCTTGGATTACTTTTGTAGATTCCAAACTGTGAGCTAAAACTCCCAGTTTTGTATTATCAGTTACTGTTTTGGTAATTTAACTAACATACTTTCAATGTCCCTGTCAAGATCACTTATGTAAATAAGGAAGCACAGAGGGTCCCAACACTGACCCTTGTGGGACTCCACTTCCCAACAGTACCTTGCTCAGATAAGATCCCTCCTACTACTCTTTCTGTTCTATCCTGTAGGCAGTTTCAAACCCACTCTGAAATGCTTACTGTAATTGCTACTGTCTTAATTTTGATAACGAGTCTCTCATGCCATACCTTATCAAATGCTTTATGGAAATCTAAGTATATAATATCATAATCCTTGTTACAATCAAAACACTTGATAGCTTCCTCAAAGAATGCCAAAAGGTTTGTCAGGCGTGACCTTCCCCTGCAAAAACCATGTTGGCTGTCCCTTAGGATGTTGTTATTTTCAATAAATAATTCCAATTTCTAACTCTCTGATGGTAGATTCCAGTATTTTACATGTCATGCGAGTTAAACTCACAGGCATATAGTTTCCAGGATCAGTACGGTCCCCTTTCTTATATATTGGTATTATATTACCTTGCTTCCTGTTGTCCGGTATTTCTCCAGTTTCTAAAGACTGTCTAAAAATACCTGCCAGTGGTTTATAGATGATCTCACCTAACTCATTGAGTACCCTTGGGTATATGCCATCAGGGCCTGCTGCCTTATTTGTCTTTCGTTGTTGTCCCCCAGTCATTTTATAATTTAGTGCAACCAACTAGAACAAAATAACTTGGTTAGGTGATGCTAAGAACAATATGAAGTGATTTGTTGAAGTGCCCATTGCCTTCACTTATTGTGTTCTATTGGCAATTGCTAGCTGGTCTTGTCATTGTTGTGTTTAATTTTAAATGACAAAAAAGTATTTGAGTGATGTTCTCCAACATGCATGTGCACACAAAACTGAGTTTTGTTTACTTTATTTTCCTGCTGTTCATATGTAATATTTTTAAATGAATGCAAGCTGGATTAGCTGACCTTTACTTCTCTTTCCATTGTGAAAATCATCATCATTACAAATTACATCATGCAGGCCATGTGCAAGCTAGCCAGCTACCAAGCTAATTGTAAGACAGGTTTTGTCAACCAGGTTTTGTTGCTGGCTTGCTTCTTGTACCTTTATTAAACAAATCAGTACATTCTAATCAAAAATCTACTCGCATCTATATGCTGTGTTTTTAAACCTGTCCCCCTGGCATAATAACATAATTTAGCAACTAGCCCATGCATGTTTATCACTGAAGCCAACATTTTGGAGGGAAAAATTCAGCAAGATACTGTATTTGATGAATATCAGTGAGCTACAATGTAGGAATGAACAAGCCTGCACATTTGATGGTATTTTGACCTCTGGGTTATTTTGTGGCTTAAGCCTATGAAGAGCACTGACATACTTAATTCTCAGTGTTGCACACCTATAGATTAAATTTAGCATAGATTATACTATAGATTAAGTTTAGTAGTGGCATGGCTGGATGGCTTATGGACAAAACACACAGCACACAGAGGTGGCAGTAGCTAGCTATCCAACACATATTGCCTTCTTGAATGTGCTATTTTGCCTTTCTTGTCTCATTTATATTGTGTAATGAATATTATCTGGATCACAGCGATGGTAATTTTGACAAAAGGGATGCAATTTATTGGTGTATTTATATTAAGATACCCGGAGCAAGTCTTATAGAAGATCCTATACTTGGTAGTAGTTTGTACACCAGCCCTTTGCTCAGTTATCTGTTCTTTGATGCGTACTGTAAATGCAGTGAGGGAAGATTCTTTCTGGTTTTGAAGTAAGCTTTCTCCAGAGCCTGTTAATCATATTGGTAAGGGTTTGCATCATGAAAACTGTGCCGTATTGCAAAAGCTATAAAACTCCAACTAAATCAACTTCTTGTTCTATAACTTTATCCTTAATTCTCCTTAAAAGGGTTTTTAACAACTTAACAGCAAATATGAGATTCGTACAAACATGAAAAATGAGGCTTATCTTTTTCTCCAGATACTACAATCAATATTATTTTGCAGATTATATTTGTAAAAACAAAACTGACAAATGCTCATGAAAGCTGCTAAATCTGAATATAGCTGGTGTTTTATTGTGTATTATTTCTGAAGGAAGCCAAGCACTAGAACAATTAAGAACATCATTCCTTATACACACAGGGACCATCACGGAACACTGAAAGGAAAAGGATTATGGGAAAAAGCTTTAAAATAGGACAAACATGATAAAATCATTACATAATATTAAAAGAAAGATGGCAAAGGTTAATTTTAGTTGTGCCATTAATCTTGACAGAAATATGTCTTTTGGCTCACATATTGAAAAGCTGAGTCACCTGGTCAAAGAAGCTGCTGTCTTGGTACCTTCCTGTTATTTTTTTATTCTGTTATCAGGGTATCTGTCAGTGAATAAGACGAGGGCCCTTTTCTGTTGTTTGTTTACATCACAAATCCCTTGAGACATTGGATGATGTATGAAAACAGACAAATTAACACTGTCTATGAGGTCAGCCAGCCTCAGCCAAGAGTGGTGTTCTTGTGCTGTTGTTATAAATTGTCTATTTAAATTGTCTACAGGCCAGCAACTTTATAAAGTTGAAATTTCTCAGTAGGATTTTTTATTTATTTATTTATTAACAAATTATTTATTTTTAAGGATTCGGATGGAGTTGTTTTTCATGGAGTTACAGATAGGAGTCAATATCGGATATTTTTGAGTCACTTGTTTACTCACATTTTGTGGCATATGAGGTTATATTTGTTTTATTGCAGAGTGTATGGTAGTTTTAGTTTTTGAACAGATTATTTTGAAATTTCAGCAGGATTGTCAGTATCTCATGAAGGGAAGCACTTCCACAAAATTCTAGAACAAGCGTAATCGGTAATAAAGAAGTCGTCAGTCAAGTCAGATGAAAGTGTGGCATTGAAAATTATAAGGTGGACATAAAATAACATTACATAAATATAATTTGTTTTGCCATCAGTGAAAATAAAAGGCAAGTCAAAGTGTAATCTAAAATGGCATATTGTGCTCCATGTTGTTAACAAATCACAAGTACAATTATAAATAATAGATTATTACTCGTACTAATCAAACGACGAATGTCAGCCATATATCTTTATTATAATATTTGGAACTACAGGATTATAATAATACACCTCTCTAATGGACGTCATTCAATATCAGAACATCAGATGTTCATTGTTCCTAATAATAATATATTCTTCTCCAAAGGCTGCGTATGTATCCCTCCATCCAGTTAGAAACACAGTTAAAACATTTTTAAATTGGACCATACCATCCTGCCAGCCCACAGGGGAGTTATTTTTTAAAACTGGATATTACATTTAAACCCTGTCTTTGAGAAGTGATAATGACAACAAAACTGACACTTAACTGTACATTATTTACATCTTGCCATGTTCATTTTCATAGTTATTTTGTACATATGTGTTGTTTGGAGCTTGAAATAAAATGTAAATATGTTTAATGTGTTTGTACTAATTATAATCCATTTGCTGTATAGCCTTGATGTGCAGTTCAGATACAGTATATCATAATTCTGTGTATTGTAATCTTGCACCATTTAACTGTTAAGTGACAAGAGGTAACAATAAAGGTACAACCAGTGCATTAGCAGAATAAAAAAAAAACCTGTGTGCTGTCATTTTATAGACTCTAATTTTAGCTACAAGTTAAACTACAAAACTTCAGTCTGTGCATAGAGGTCATGTTTATAATCCAACCATCAGCAAGGCCAATGGAAAGTGAGCAAACAATAATTTCCAAATTCCACTTTACCACGCCACAGACTACTGTGGCAACATCTTAATGTTGTTAATGATGAAATGTTTCATGTTTCAAATTATTACCCCCCCACCCCCCCTTTTTTTCTCTTCATTTGGAATGACCAATTATGCTTTAATCTACCCAAATGCCCCTAACTCCATACATTACTCCAGGCTGCTCATCCGTGTGTATGGAGCTGTGAGACTGTTCTCTACACTTCAGGCCACACTCCTTGGATACTGCTTGACTAGCCTCAATTGGTGCAGCTCTCACTGGCGACAAGACCTGCTAATCCAACGGTAACCCAAGGAACCCTTTGTCGACTTAAACCTATCCTACTACTGCTAGGACAAAGCCAACTGTGTCCCAACAATGTGGACACAGGGTCATAGTCTGCAAATGACGTAGCCTGAGTTTAAATGGGGATGTCTTCACTATAGGGCCCAGCTTGCATCTGTGGGGCTTGGGAGCCCGGCCTTATGGGGAGTTTTGAATATTACATTTTCTTGAGACATACCAATGGGCCCAATTAATCTTAAATAAATTAAGGGCATTCAGATTAAGCAATATTTAGTCAGCTAATAAAAATTCACATTAGATCTCTGAATGCAGGGAACATGACTGATTTATTATAGGACAAGTAACAGTTTCTGCCCATCTCCTTTTTTACAATACCCCCGTTTATCCCTTCAATAAAATGAGCCACATACAAAACATTTGGGCACATCTCTGACAGTGAATAATGTGATTCACTGAAGAACAGCGTGTCCCTGTTCCACTTGTGTTTTCTTGCTTGAAATTCTTGTTTGGGTCGCAACTTTTATTAAACGTCCTGGTAATGTAATTTAAAAAATGAATAGTTGAATAAATTCATTTAAAAAGATTATTTTGGAAAAACTGAACCATGCATCTACATGACAGTTTAGTTGGTCCCAGATCTACACCTGGAACCACTCAGAAGCATCTCAGATCAATGCAGCAGCCCTGTTCGGCTGTCCCTGTCTTCCTGTTTCAGTGCTTAATAACTGATAATACTGTGAATTGTGTCCATCTGTTGCTGGCTTAACTCCCATTCAGGGTTGCTCAGATAAGTGATGAACAAAAATGGCAAAGCCGATTTGCATTGGATTATGTGCCCTGTCTCAAACTCTAAAGAATGGTAATTAGTCAGATCCCTAGAATTGAATGCGATGTGGGCCAATCAACTGCTGTGTAAAGGGCAAAGCGTCCCTACATATACTCAAGTAAACCTTTATTGGATAATAACTTTTATTGTTATTTATGCCATTTTGATTTGTTGTATGGGAACTCGTACACATTTGAAAATGCAACAGGCTTCGCCCACAAACCGCAACCCACTGGGCCTCATGGCTGCATATGACATTACAAAAAGACAAAAAAGAAATATATAGGATTTATTACAGATGAAACATTTAGAATAACGGATAAGACAATGCTGTTTGTGCAATTCGTTAAACAAATTCTTTAATAGGGCTGGCTGTTTTCCTTATCACGTTCCAGATCATGTTGACTTTCTCCCAGACTTTGAGTGCCTGAGCAGCTCAGAGGCAAATGCACAATGTGAACACTGCAAGGAGAACAATTGGCCCCTTCGTTTCTTAATCAGTGCACCAACTTTTAAATAAAAGCAAGCTGTTAAAAAAGTTCACAGTAGCCATGCCCCACGGAAGCTCCGCCTTTGGCCTGGGTTTAGGTCATCTTGAAAGAGTCTCCAGTCATCATGGCCACAAATTCTAAGGGGATTGAAATATTTTAGTTAGTATTGTATTTTATTGTCTTTTAATTCAGATTTATATGCAAGAACCCACTATAGACTTTTATTAAAGTATGTTTTTCATTAACCTGATGACGCGCATGATTTATAGAAAATGCTTTTGACTCAACATGCAGGAATATCCTTATATGCAATATTATAGCAATCGCATCCGTCATGCAAGGGTGGTTGCTATGAAGAGCTTTGTAGCAGGACTTTTCTGACTTGGCCCAGTCGTTTTGGTCTGGTTAAGTCACTGTGCTTTCTGGAGTCGGAGACCCGGGTACAGGTACTGTATCCATCATGTCCATTCTTGATTCCTCAAAAAAAAACATCCTGCTCGCCGCATTTGACTCGCATATTAACCGCAAAATGTTGAAATTTAAAAACAGCTCAAGGATGGCAATACACAAGTATACTTGTACAGCCATTAAGCAGATTCCGTGTAATAATCTATGACAGCAGCATTAAGCACAAAGAGGGTGTTTCAGGTGGGATACACAGAGCAAAATGATATCAGTTATCATTACCTTCATAATCGATGGTTCCATCTCCATCCTTATCAGCCTCCTTCATCATCAGTTCTGCCTCGTGTGCATTGAGGGGCTCTCCGGCATTCATCAGCACATATCTGTAAAGCATGAAAGCAGAGTTTAGCCATTTAACGGGGCTGGTGACAGGGTTACTGCTGTATAATAAACTATTTTGTAACCACACACGTTACAAAACATTGCATGGTACTGAAACTTGCAGATTTGTTAAAGTACAACTCAAAAAGTTTTTTTTTAATCACATCTAGGTTTTCAGCTGTGAATCTCCTGTCAAGCCTCTGCAGAATCATCACCTCACATTAGACCCAAAGGTTAGGTTAAAGCTACCGTGTACTGTAATGTCCTATTATGGCTTCATTGATCAAATCCGTTGCAAAATTATTCTTCTCTCAACATTTACATTCCTTCAACAGTTTTTGGCACAAATCCATAGCATGACAATTCATTATTAATTGGCTGTTTAGAAAAGGTAATTGTATATTACTTGAGGGTGTCCCAGTCAATGTAGCCTTTTGCCTCCTTGTCGAACACCTTGAATGCTGCGCGTAGCTCAGCATCCTGGTTCTTCGCGCGTTCGTGGTACAGACCCATCAGACCCAGGAAACTGTCACAGTTAAAGGTTCCTTTGCCTGAAACAGACAAAAGTGAGATTTGAGAATTCATAGGCTGGTTTTAATTTAATTTATTTTATGGTGGTTTCGTTGAGTTCTTTGAGTTATCCATAGGCTGGGGCTCGATCTCTGTGGCAAGCTTTGAGTTATCCATAGGCTGGGGCTTGATCTTTGCGGCAAGTCATTTCAGATGAAAGATGAAAATTCTAAACCATCAGACTAAGTTAAATCAGAGTTAAATCATCATCACTGCATACCTGAGAAGGTAAGGGACACTGAAATGAAAATAGGTTACTGGAAGGATTAGCAGCAATGTTTCACTGTTACCCAGAAGACATGGTACGTAAGGAAATTGAACAGCTTTTCTGTGATTTGTTGTGCAGTTATTTAGACAATATATATTAATTTAAGATAAGACTGTATTCTAAATGTTGAAATATAAATGTTCATTTATATATGTCTCACCTGCTCAGGCACATTGTGTTTTGAGTCAATGGTCAATTCGTTTTTGTCCAGTGAGTCCGTTAATATAATATATTTATTTATAGTAGTGCAACTTTAATAGGAATCTTTGGAATCTCTCATAGTTTTTTAAATTAAATATTTGTGAAGAGGTTGAACATTTCATCAATGGCTTTCCTAAGGTTTAATGACGCCTGAACTAACAATACATCAAGACAATTGTGTTCTCAATTGGTAAATATAGTGTCCATTTATTATTTTTTATGTTTTTAACAGTTATTTAGCCTTTTTTTCTGCCCAGTTTGGAATTGTTCCTCAAATATACTTTGCAAAATGACTACTTTTCATATTGGAGGTACCACAATGCTGTAGGACAATTAGTGCCAATCAAAGGAGAAAGATCTTTTATGTTACAAGTGTCTGGCAGGCATTTGATGGAATTAATACAGTGGATACCCAAGACAACATGACTGACTTTGACACAATTTCCAGTGTTAAAGTGGGTTACACTCAGCATTGTAAACACAAAAGGGGCCATTATTAATATGTTTGACCTGGTTTTAACATGTGTTGGGTAGGGGAATCCAGTTTATATACCCCATGTTATTTTACATTTAAATCTAACAGGTAAAATGCAGACTTTGTGACTACCACAATAAGCTATGCTACAACGATTTTACATGATAGTAATTTGGCTCTCCAATTACTATATGTTGCAATTCACTTTATAGACACTAGATGGAAGCAAAGTGGCTTTCTTTTTCCTCCTAAAAGGGGAGCACAAAAAAGCTCCCACACCCAGTTATATGCTAACTCTGTAATTTACCTTGAATCAAGGGAAAGTATTCTGGCAGGTACAATCTAATTGGTATTATCATGTACAAAATCATGATTATTATTTTTCCATTTACAAAATAAAAACCAAGTAGGAAACCTATTCAGATGTCTGATGAGGTATAGTTATTAATACAGAATGACATCAGCACAGATGATGTAATCTAACTCAATAGAGTGCGGTCTTAAATTAGTCAATTCAGCCGGAGGTGGCTCACGCATTAAAGGGAATGTTGCTTTGAATTGAAACCAGATCAGCAACAGAGCATTACAGGTGATTTAGTGTTGCATGCACAATGGGGAAAAAACATTCATGTCTGCTATTCAGACCCCACCTAAACCCAAAAATGGGATATTTTGATACATCCAACACACCTCGTAATTTGGCTACATTTGTTCTTCAATACCTGCTGGCATGGAAACTACATCCAATCTGACAGTCACATTTAATAGAAATGCAATCATTGTGTACAAAACGATTGTAATTGAAGTTTCACTTTTTTTACATATGCAGTTTACATGGACTTATTTTGTGATTTCATGCCATGCTTTGTCAAGTGGC
The DNA here is from genome assembly GCA_029718625.1 of Synaphobranchus kaupii. Taxonomy (NCBI): domain Eukaryota; kingdom Metazoa; phylum Chordata; class Actinopteri; order Anguilliformes; family Synaphobranchidae; genus Synaphobranchus; species Synaphobranchus kaupii. The sequence goes on from CM056380.1 coordinate 86,096,339, forward strand.
CTGGTTGTTATGTGCTCCTTTGTTGTGTGGCCAGTACAGCACAGTCTTAAGAGGAGAGCTCTTGCTGTTAGCCTGTATCTTGTTGTTGGCACTTCATTCAGACATCCATTCTCTGCTTGAGGATCTGGTGTTTTTGAACGAAAGTTGCCCGGGGAAACTCAAAATTACGCCAAGAAGATACTCTGTTCCCTTCATTACTGCATGTTGTCTCCCAGGTTCACTTAACATCTCAGCTGATGGATAAGACATGGCATCAATTAACAAAAACTGCGTAGCTATGACTACACATGCATGTTCATATTTATACAAACTTCTTAGCTAGATACCAGCTTGCTAGTTATTTCAGCCGATAGGTAGTCAATGTAACTGACTGTGTATTGATACGTAGTATAATGTATATAGCAATATGTTTAACATTTAAGGAGGTGGGTTGGCTAGAAACCTTATACCTGTAATATATTTTCAATTGAAAATCTGGAACAATTTTCAATTTGGAATTTAGCAGATGCTCTTTCATGGAATATGTACACATAATTGCAGGGGTTCCATATTGTCAGATGTGCCCACATGATGGCGCAAAAACACAACTCTGACATAAATCTTAACCCTTGTGTTCTATTTACTTATTAATGCCTGTGAAACTGTTACCCAGGGTCAAATAGACCCATGACATTATTGGGCTTTTAAAGCAATACAGAAATAAAATTTACAACAAAAAAAAACTCAATTTATATTATCTTTATCTCAATTTCAAACAAGATAAACAATATACGTATATGGTTAATGTTTGCCATTTACCTCTTCTATAGATCACATTTAACAATGAAAGTTCATTTATTTACATTTTAAAAAATCCACAATAATGACAGCATGGGTGGCATAAATCTTGTTTATCTGTTCAAAATTTAAATCAAACAAGGTTTGCATGCAGAAGATTATTGATATTGGTATTGTTTTGGACTGATATTCCCAATTATTTTGCCATCTTTATCTTATTATAATTAAAGAAACCATCTAGGCAAATTTATATTATAAAGAATACAGATGATGAACAATGCATAGAAATGCAAAACAAGAACTAAATTCACACTGGTTTAGTCACTGCTTATGAAACGAATCTCTAAAAAGTGTCATTCCTGTTTTACTAAAAGGGTCAATTTGACCCAAACCGAACACTAGCATTAATAGCGCATTTCATTTTACCACAAGCTAGCGTGCAAATTTAGTGTGCAGTTTTCGCTGAATATCTTTAAAAAGTAACCAAAGTTTTCTTTTTATTCTGGAGTTTGGAATGTCTGATCCTAATTGGCAGTCGCACACCTGCAATGAGTTATGCAGTCATTACAAAAGAAGACTGCACACACAAAAAAATCTGCTAAAAAAAATTAAAATCTGCTAGAGTGCTTTTAACTCTAATACAGTATATCTAGTCCCCTGAAAGTGGATTTTCACAGTGAATTGTGCTGTACAACCGATACAGCAGTACCCTGGTTCTTCCATTGAACACTGCTGACTGACACTCTCAGTCCATGGGCAGTGCTACGGCCAGTTGTGCATTGCCCTGTGCTGCTGCCATCAGTCGGCACTTGAGCAGTCAAGATTGGATCTGGACTGCGGTGAAAATCGGCCCCTACTGGGAGCTGGGGTTTTACTTGAATACACCACCAGCAGCTCCAAAATACTTTTTTTTCAGATCCATGAGGAAGACACATAACTGCAAATGACATACCGTCTTTGTCCACATCCTTGGCCATCTGAACTAGCTCTCTCTTGGTGAGGTTTATCCCCAACAGACTCATCAACCGCTCCAGCTCCAGGGTCTTCACATCTCCGTTCCCTTCCTCGTCAAACATCTCAAACACTCCTTTATATTCAGTGATCTGCTCTGGACTCAAAACGGTTGCCTACAGATAAAACAGGTCCACACACCTTCTGCGTTAGCCTGACTTTTTAGAAAAAGTCAAATACATTGGTTTCATGGATTAATTTCTTATTTTACGTGTGCAAAAACATTTTTAATCAAGATCACATAATCCAACCCCCCCCCCCCAACTTAATTCCATTAATGGGTCTTGTTTCTGATGTGCAGTATCAATATGATGAAAACTATTTAAAAATTTACTTTCAGTAAATTAGAATGTGAATTAGAAAGATCAAATATATCTTAGAATTTCTTCAGACTTTATTGTTTTTATTTGTAATCAATAATTAGTCATTTGTATCAATAGTATGATAATACTATATAATTGCTTTTAATCATGGAAAGTGATCTGTATAATACTATATCTATACAGTATATAATATATTTAACATATATTATAATTCATATTTAGAATTTTTTTTTAATCAAGAAGTAAATAAGATTCTTAGTTTTATAAATTACTCACCATTTTGTCTGGGAGAGGGTACGATGGTTGACTACGGTGGTCTTAAACTCACCAAGCTTTACCCCAAGTGAGAAAGTAAACTGGCCTTGAACATTATTGAAGGAGCTATGCTACCCAGTCCCTGAGGGTTTAATATCCACATTAGCCTTTTATGGTGCATATGAGATGGGCATAGCCCTATTTCTGGAAGGATCTGCTTTGTACGCCAATTAAGTCTTTGTGAGAGTATCATTAGCACATACCTCAGCTTGATCCTTAAGATAGCCATGGAGGAGACTGATCCTTTACAATTTTCTCATATAATAATTATACCAGATACTCTACCAAGTTACCATTGCCTATACACGGTGTGTGCGTGTGTGTGTGTGTGTGTGTGTGTGTGTGTGTGTGTGTGTGTGTGTGTGTGTGTGTGTGTGTGTGTGTGTGTGTGCGCGCGTGCATGCATGCATGTTATTATCAGTTAAAACAGCAAAGTGCTACCATCCAATACTGAGGACATAATATTTATGCCCCAGTTTTCCTCCAGAGCTTTCGCTTACTGCTTTCAGCTGCTTAGATTTTTCACAGGTGCAAAAGCATCCCCAGTGAATATACTCTAAGCAACACGCCAAATAAGGGGATGAGGCAAGGCCAAGAGTTATTTCCATCGGGTACTGGGGAATAGGGGTAGGGTTAGGGTTAGGATAAAGGGGCTCAAATGGGACCTTTGGGAGAGCTCTATCACAGCCTTTGGGTTTTACAACACAAAATGACACGCCCTCTTATAAAGTATCCTGCATAAGCTAATGCCAGCCAATATCATCCCATCACCTTCACATTTCAAACACTTGATCCTAAGTGGGCTGGCCTTGGTTAGAAATTGGATGAGAGACATCCAGGGTAAACTAGGTTGCTGCTGGAAGTGGTGTTGGTGAGCAGAAGGGACATTACTTCCTCTGCTCGAAGAAGAAAACCACATTGCTATCCTTTGGATAGAATAGAATAGAATAGAATAACTTTTATTTTCCCGTTAGGGAACTTCAGTTGTAGCCACCAGCAACAACAAAAAAGACATAGACAGTGGAGCAGACCCACAACACACAAACAAACATATCAAATAAAGACATTCGATATAATCATTGCATTAATCAAACTAATGAAGTCAATTAAAGTGGAATAGCTACAGCCATGATTAAAAATAGCCCCCACTGTCCCGAGATGTCCAGTGTCATTAAGCAGTCCAACACACAAACTCCACCTCCATGACTTTCCTCCATACACGCAGTGTTGCGGTCTCTGTAGGCTACACTGTCGAAACGGACCACCGAACTGCGTCAACCAGTCGTCGCCTCACTCCTCCCCCGCGTTATCTTCTCCTTCCCTTCCCTGGTTGCTTTCTGAAGATTGCCTGCACTCCCGGATCAGTCCCGACATCTTCAACTCCGGTGAAGAGCGATGGTAAACTTTGTTGCTGCAGATCCAACGGACATTCCCGAGCATATGTTGCGAATGCATCTCCATGATGACAACCACAAACAAAATTATCCCGACTAGACAATTTGTCAATATTATCAAAACAAGCAGCAGGAGTGCCCTGAAAAATCTCCAGCCCGCTTCCATGTACCACAACAGACACACAGCGCATGAAAAAAACAAGACAAAAGCCTGACACAACAAAACAGATTCAAATTAACAAACACGAACACGAGAGACAACTGGACTACATGTCGCCATTACAGCGCCATATGACGGATGAGGCTTTAACTTAAAAAGTCCAGTGATAGGCCTACTTTTAGTAAAAGTAAGGGTTTTAAATTCAGTGTCTTGGTCAAATTCCCAAAATGGGTTTGTACATCTTCCCACCTAATTACCGCACCTATGCCTGATTAGCTGCATGATCTCTTTCATTCCCTGCCTACTTAAAAAGGCCTTCACAAAAATGAGAGTTCACCTGATCTGATTAAATAAAGGTTGATAGCAAAAGAATATGAACAGAAAAACCACACAAAAATCATTATTTGGTCAAATTTTAACAGGAGATTTTTTCTGTTCCTGATGTTTTTACCTTGGGTACAAAAATGCTGTGGAAATGCTGACACTTTGGTGAACACCAGCTAGCAATACCATATCTGTGAATCATGATTCGTTGGGCTCCACCGGGTCCCCAGTTGTTGCCATTTCTAACTTTTCTTATTTGTTCTTTTTGTACAAGCCTCTGACCACATAATTACATTTTATTTAGGTCAGGAACACAGTTCTGATGCTGTAAAATCGATCTGCCTTGTTCACAGCAGTACGCATACTGTATGTGTGTATTTGACAAGGTGAATTTATTATATCATGTAGGTTTTGCTAAAACCTGGAACAGAGTGGAAAATTTGTGGTGGGGTGACAAGCTGTTTTCCAGTAACAATTATGCTGTCTGTAGTGGAAGAGTTGGGTTAGGAGGAGACCATTGGTGAAATAGATTCACTGGAAGATCTCATTAAATATGCTGATTGTACAGCAGATTTTATTATACAATCCTATTGCAATAGAATTGTTGTTAGGGTGTATTTGTGATGAAGCCAGAGTTTTGTTTTCTGTACAGGTCTGATTAGTTAAAGAACCAGGATGAACATTTGGCCTGGACACCAGGGTCAACACCCTCTCTTTCAATGGATGCTGTGCTTCACAGTAAAACATGTACACCAGGAAGCCAACAGCACTTACAAAATAGCAAATATTCACCCACCCTCAATTATATGTTTTCTGAGGGAAGGGTGCCCCCTGTTGGTTGCATGACTAAATCCTGTGTGTTCTGTTTTCACTTGGTGTGAAGCTAATGAAAGACATTTACAAACTGGTTGTTATAATCAGGCCACTGCTTTCACTATCATACAATCACTTACCTAATCAAAAGTGCAGGCTTCTGAAACCCTAATTTCTCTGCAGAGGAAATAACCAGTGATGCAATTGGGGTGTTTACAACAGTTTTGTCCCAGCCTGCTCTTAAATTCTGTTAATACTTCTGTTAATACTCCACTGTGAATCTTATCAAGTCAGTGCCCAACTAAGAGAATGCAACATGCAAGACCACAACTTACAGTATCTTTTTCCTTGAGACATACAACAGTACAAATGTACAAATAGGACCTCCCTCTCATCCTTCTTATCTAAACTACCCCTGAGCCCCCTTGAGATAAATTAACATTAAAGGTGATAGATAGACAAATGCTATAAACCCTAAAAAGCTTTCTCACAGAGGCATAGCTGGTGACAATCCCATGTTTCTGTTTTGTTTATATGTATCTGTTTCTGCCTTTTGAAACTGAGAATAACAACTTTCAGTCTTGTATCCTATCCAGGATCTGGTTCACATTACTTCTGTATGCTCTAACACTGACAAAGGAAAAGGAGGAGAGGGAGTGGCTGGTAGCCTAAGCTGCTGTCCATGTTCAAGATCGTTTGTCCCTGTAGGGCTTGACAGTGCATGGTAGATCCCTGCCACTCTGTTACAGTAGAGCACCCAAGTGGCTGTGTTCTGTACTGATCCCCCTATGTAGCTATGGCAGAAGTAAATACAGTGAGCACCATAATTCATTGTACAGTGACATTTTATGTTATTTTGGTTCTGTACTCTAGCACTTTGAGTTTGAAAGGATACAATGACAATGAGGTTTAAGTGCAGATTGTCAGCTTTAATTTGAGAGTATTTTCATCCATATCGGATGAACCGTTTAGAATAAAATAATTAACATAAGACAGTTTAACATAATGTAGCATAAAGTGATCATTTTTAATATTTGGTCGCATATCCTTTGCATGCCATGACTTCCTGATGTCTGTGACTTGAAGAGTTTCTTCTCCTGACTTATTTTTCCATAGAGTTCAATAGGAAAATTTGTCAGGAGAAACAACCCTTAAAGTGATCCATCCATATCTACTGAATATCTGACAGCAGAGTGATGGTTTGAGGCTTGTTTGATACCACAGACCCTTGATGACTTACAGCCATTTCGCCAACCATGTATTCCATACTGTTCCAGCATAATTTACAGCTAAATCTTATCCCACCCCCCAATTCCCATAGAGATCCATTCAAATGCAGAGAAGTTATAGTATCGCTTATAGGATACCAGAAAATAAGATATCAAGAGTCTTTTGATATTGTTGGGTCACAGACATCAGGAGGTTGTGGCATGCAAAAGATATGCGACCAAATATTAAAAATGATTTTAAAAATTAACAAAAATATTACAAACTACTTCCTCACAAATTTGGAAAGAGTTTTGTGGGATTTCTGTCACACACTGCTTGTAAAGTGAGGGGACAGAACACATAGTGGACAGGGGACAAGGTCATGGCCTTAGACAATTCTTCTAAATTAGTGAACTAGGCTATCCCGTTAATGTCAAGCCCTGATAATAATTTACCGACACCCATACATTGCAAAACTAACGTTAAATGAAACGAAGATCTCATAGTGATTTAACTGTTGGCCTATATTCTGTATACGATGTGTGTAGGCTACAGCGCCGACGTTCAACTTTCCACGGTTTTGGGAACTATCAAACCAATCAACCAATCAAATGTGCGCGATATAAAAGTGAAGCACTGCGAGATCAGTATACCACCATTTACTGCCTAGGTATTCACACAATGTGTGACGGACGGACGGACTCACTCAATTAGCTCCTATCACTGTTCTAGGCTGGCCTGGCCTAGAACAGTGCAAGGAACAGAGATCATATTCGGAACTTGGCCATTTTACTCCATCCATCTAAAAAATGTTGCTATTTCTATTAATTAAACTACCTCAACTGTCGGTTTAAAGTTAATCCCTAATCAAAGTTTAAATCTGAGTTAGATTACTTTTGAACTAGGTTTAGGACTTGAGGCAACATGATTAATAGATAAACCTTGATTTAATCCAGTTTAAGAATTAAACCTTGTTGGTGCAACCCACCCATAGACTACCTTTTTGCCTATTGGGATGGCATTGGGATGGCAGGTATGCCATCCGCCAAGTTACGGCTTGGCGGGGCATGCCCCATACCTATACAGCACCGAGAGTTTGGCACTGTTCAGGGTTTCCTACAGAAGTAACCACAATGACCACAGACTCTCAGCCCTTAAAAACATTAACTTCTGTATGTTCTGACCTCATGTAATCACACAGCATTCAGATACAACTTCACACATCCACACAATAAAGCCCCAAACTTGGGTTAGTTTTCCGGTTTTTCTCCTTCCGCTTCTTCTTCTTCTTCTTCTTCTTCCTCCCATTTTTCCTGCTGTACCCTCAAAGAATAATTCTCCCCATTGGATAACAACATCACATACCTGCTATCCCAAGCTTATCGACCAATAGAAACGCTTCAAACGAATGTGGACACATCACAGAATCACAGACAAAACCGTTATATGGCTTGGTGTTTTCCATAAAGCTACTGTGGCTTTTTCATTTATTAGACTGTTATTTTCACATTAACAAACATATTTTTATTGCAAAGGCAAAAGACGTTTACAATATTAACTGTTCAATGTTTCACTTGTACTACAAGTCTGCATGCATTTATTTTGAATGCATGTATTCTGTATGCATGTCTCTCTCAATGTCATTATCTTCATGCATTATTCATCATTAGTTAGCTATCAAAAATAAATCATATCTGATCAAAAACGTCTCCGACGTAAAAAAAAAAAAAAGGCAAGTTACTCACGCATAGGCTTATAGACAGCGCTCTGTAGGCTATGCGTGAGTAACTTGGCTTTTTTTTTTTTTTTTACGTTGAAAACATTTTTGTTCAGATAGAGAATACTGTGATTGGATAGGATGGAGTAGGATGTGTAATTTTTAGGAAGGAATAGTATCCTTTCTAAGACAATTGCCCTTTGACAAGTATGACTTTCGTACGGTATCTGACAGTTAAAAAATTTTTTCGGTAAGAATAGTTTGCAAATACAAACTGTCAGCCAAAACCCCTAAGTCTTATGCTTGGCCTACACTACACAATTTCACATCAATATTGCTATGATTTATGTTTCCGGAGGTTTTCCCTCCAATGTCCATAGCATTTGCCTTGTGTCAAAAAAAGATTTGGCAAAATGTTTGTTGAGGGATCATGATAATAGTGACACCTTTCCCAAGTAAAATGTTGGTACTGTGACTGTATGTTGTAAAATGAATTTAGTTAATTACAGTGATGCATATCTTCAATAAAATATAGATGAATCCTTTACCAGTCTGAAAAAGCAGCCAGGTACATGACCCGAGACCTGGCTAGCAGGTATTGACTAGTGAAGGCTGACCTCAAGATCAGCAGAGGAAGCAGTGATGCCAAGCCTTTGCAGTATTACATAATGACTGGCTAAAACTGTATATCAAGGAAGTCCAGAATCTGGAATAAACTATAAAACTAGAGTGGGAAATAGAGATAATACAATGACTTTCTCTTAAAGATCTTGTCAGGGCTTGGAGTGCATGAGAAGGTGAGCTTCTCAATTAAATAATCCTGAAATTGTTCTGTTACTCCAGATTTGTCTATAGTGACTATCAAAGTAGACTATTACATGTTCAGTGGTGTTTTAGAATGAGCCGATGGCACTGTAGCCTTCCTTCATACACTAAAGATTTTCAGGGATGAGCCCAGGTGGAATGGACTGGTACTGACATGGCATGGCGTACAGAAGGTACAGATTCATTCTAGACCTTTAGACTGACACTATGATTTTCTTGTGTGATTTGAGGTGTTTGTGCCCACTCATGTTCAAGATCTCAAAGATACCTAGGCCAAGCAGGGCATGGATTCAGAACACAACCTAGCCACTACTATAACAAGTGCCCACACTGTCCCAGCTTTGCAAAACCAGTCATTGTTTCTTAGCTATGTTGAGCATTGTGAGCCATATTCCTTATTCCTGTGAGTAGGAGTAGGTGCCCATATTTCACAACTGGACATTTGCTAGTTAATGTTTGTTAAATAGGGAGGATTGTAAGACATTGGTATTTTATCTAAAAAGTATCTTCTTCATAATTAACTGGCAGAACACTACTGATTGCACATATTATCATTCTGTTTTTACAAATGATTGCTGTTTCAATCTAAAATCACAGCAGAAAGTTATTTTGCATACGTACGTACTTGTTAAAACACGCATTGCACGCTGATTGAGGGGCCGTAGTGACGCTACTGCAGCGTGGGGTTTCCCTGGGCTAAGTGCAGGGTTACCGCGCCCATCTCAGCTGTTTGATGGCCGGGAGTAGAGATTGAGGTGTGGGAGAGAATTGAGGAGTCTGGTCAAGGGAGAGAGAAAGATTAGAAGGCAAGGGAACTGGCTGTTGACTGAAGCAAGCTGCAGTGAGACAGTTCGGCATAACGCATATTTGCAGTTTTGACTGTTTTTCTTCTGCGATTTAGACATCATATTTGCGCCAGTGTGCCGGTGTGTTTTCCTTGGCGTGTCAAGAAAACTGGGCTCGGGGAGTGCCGCTCCTCGGTAGCTAGCTAGTTGGCTAGCTGAAGTCTGCCGTTCTTGGTTGATGCTAACCGGACTGGAGAGTCGGATCTTTGCTGTGTCCAGTCAATGCAATATAAACAACGGACAGTCAGACTGAATACAGGTAAGTCGAAATATAAATTGGGGTAAAGGAGGGAAAAATTCAAGGAATGTGTAGCTAATCTCAATGCTGTCGGAAGGGGTTAAACTGGGTTGGCTGACTCGATACGTTGGCGTGTGCTGCGACGGGGGTGGGGGTAGCTTGATTTTTAGCTTGCTAGCTAGAAATCATGCGAACCTTTTGACTAGTTAGGTAAAATAGGTGACATTGATGTAACCAATTTGTTTTCGGGAATTCATTAAATTGCCAGTTATCAAATGTCAAGTTATTCGTGTGCTCTTCAACGCCCATTAATTCGGTAACGTTATTCCGAAGCGCTATATTCCGTGTGGGTTACCTCACAGCTAGCGGGCTAGCAAGCAAATGAAACATTTGCATTTAGACAGTGCTCCAGCGTTAGCTGACACAGTTGGCTAACGTTGGCGAACGTTACTTGCACTAGTTTCACACTGATGCAGATATATAGGTTAACTTTACCGTACAATGAGGATTAGATATGTAACATCATAAAGAGTTTAATTTTGTGATTGTAGGTTGTGTGACCAGCTTGCCACAGTATTGCAAATAAAGGCACGGAGTGAAATGTTGAATCGCACTCTCCAGCGCTGTTTCCGTGCTTGTTAACGTTAAATGAACGTTACTTGATTTGGTGTTCTGAAATCATTACTAATGATATCACTAGCTACTAACTCATTAGATTGCTAATGCTGATGAGTAACGTAGCTTTATAAAGTTAATTAGCTAACATGGACTCTCGCCACCCTTTTCTTTCCCAAGTCCATCAGCTAGCAACTCGCCTAGCTAAGTTATATTATCCGGCCAATAATCAGTGTTTGACAAAGACTAACGTAACTGAAACGGTTCATATCCGTTCCATGTAACGTTAGCTATGTTGATACCGTTTCCAACCTGGCTAGTTAGCCAGTTAACCAGCCACGCCTGACCTTATAACGCTTAAGTTACTAAATTCATTGCGTTAGCTAACGTTACACGATTTACTTGCTAGCCAATGCCTGCTAATATTCTGTAATATAGCTAACTAACGTTAGCTAGCCACAACGCTAACGGCCAGAAAATCAACTTCTAATTATTTGCTTGCAAATATCAGCTGGCCAGATATTCATTTTACACAATGTATGTTTTCTAGTTTTGTTATTTCGGAAATTATGCGTATCAATCTAACTGAATGCTTAACAATTAAGTTAGCCCCAGTTACAAGTTAAAGTTGGATTAATTCCCGACAGAAGCCATTGCTACCAGGCGTAGCCCTAATCATGTGGTTAGCTATCTTACATCATAACATGTAGAAAGTGCAAGCGAACGTTATTGTTTCTCGTTTTTGTCTTAGTACCGTTACTTCTAACGTTATAGCTAACTTGTTTGCTTGTCGGGGTTTCGTTAGATAGCTGAATATACTTCAGGTGTCAAAGTGAAGAGTAACTCGCTATCTACATCTTGAAAGATAAGTTACTGTGGGAGCTGGCACTAGGTAACGTAGTGCTTGCACAAATAGTTGACATTATGACAACTAGGCGTTGATGTTAATTTTCTCCTCCGCTAACGTTAGCTATCATGGCATTTTTATAGACATATTGCCGGCCCAGGTCTCACATTTGCGAACTAGCTCACTGACTTGGCTTGTGCCTTCGACTTTAGTTGTTACTGCTTGTTTTAATGAGCTAGTAATTGGATTTTGGCAATCCAATATAGTAAGATGGCTAGCTACAATTATTTTTCCTTTGACTAAAGTAGTATTTCCTTATCTTCCCTTCCACGGTGGCTACTAGTATTAGTATGGAGAGGAAACCCGTTTACCGAGCGCAGCTGGCCGGCATTTTGCTCAAAACGAAGGGCACAGAAGCATTCCTGACGAGTAAGTTAGCAAATGCATCTAGCTAGCGCTAGCTAGGATAACGTACGACATCAAGCAGTATTATAGACGAGATTATTCTAAAAGAATAGTGTTAGCTAGAATCGTTAACATTAGCTAACATGGCTAGTCAGACATTGAAGCCACCACACTCGATCAAGCAATGGCATCATCTGGTACCAGATGGCAAACGTTAATCAATGTATCTCTTACAATATCTGTTGTCTTAACGTTACATTAGCGACGTAGCCTTCCAGTGATTAATTAGGTTAACGTTAGATGAAACAAACAGGTCTGACAGTTATTTGATAGGCTTCATAGCCATTGGAATTATGGTTAGCTAACGTAATTTGGGTCTTGCTTTTTGTCTCCACCTTTCTCTTCATCAGTTGGCGTGCGTTTTTTTGTGACAAATCGGAAATCACCGCTTTGTTTTCAACGGGTATAGCATTTTTCATATTTTCAAAGCTTTACCCATGCCATTTCTAGTTTTCGCCAATTTTATTAATAGCTAATTTAGTCTACTCTGGCCTATGTAACTGCAACGAACAAGATGGCGTTTGCAGGGTTCCTCACAGGGCTTTCTCTGTACAAGACACAGGCATAGCATCTACGCGGGGGGAAGAGGAGAAAGCTGGCTCGTATAGGTCTCCATCCTTATCCTGGCCACAGCCTATTAGTTTAGAGCCTTCTTTTTACGATATTAATGTTATTTATTTTACAAGTCCAGGGTTTAGGGTACCGTTCCAAACCTGAGACGAATATAATCTGTAGTAAATTTGTTTTCACATTTTTTCATTTGAATATAAATGTTATTTATTCCTTCAGTTAATTTTTAATAAACTTTGTTTATTCATAATTATTAAAGGTTCTTTACTCCTGGTTTTTATTTCCCTCATAACTACAATAAACATAACTTTTACCAGGACTACAATTCTTTTGCTGTGACCAGGAACTGACTGGATGTATATTTCAGCAGATATTCTAGTTTGAACCATATCACCACTCTATCCATAAACATTTTATGCTATCGTCACACAATGCTTTAAACTTAAAAAGACTTGTGCTTGCTCTTGTGCTTCTGCATAACAAGTCTTCACGTGATGGAGTGGGGGCTTTCATATGCCTTTTTGGAGCCAGTGAAGCTTGTTTTGCGCTCATTAACGGACACAATCCAGGCCATGCACCACATCTGTTGACCAGCCCGAAGCTGTGGAGTGCAATATGAGCTGCATATACATGTACATACAGGAAGTTCCTCCCACTGAGTTGACTTTGTGTCCAGTTAAGTATTGTTGTTGTTTTAAGGAGATCGACAACAAGAAATTAACAATAGTGTATTTTTTTGGTGTTATTGCTGTTGTAAAAGAGAAAAAGATCTGACTCAGGTAAGAGACCCTGGGGGGCTAAATGTACGAGGCACAACATGGACATCTGATAGCAAAACTCATCGTTAGTAAATGTGTTGCAGTGATGTGCAGTTCATTCAGGGTTCATTATCTGATATTTGTAATATATTTTACTTTATTGCTATTCACAATGTTTCATTTGCTATACTGTCAGGCTTCTTCTGGATCTGCTCCGATGTGTTATTTTCCTACGTTACCCAGAACTACAGCCCCTTTTCTACCGCAGGAACCTTTTCCGGAACTCAGGAACTAAAGCCCCTTTGCCACCAGAGGAACCGGGGCTGATTTTGGTTCCAAGGGCATGGTTCCCATCCCCCCTTTTAGTCCCTGCTTGCGAGGTACTACTTTTCAATGTTTAAGAACTATTAGGGTGGAGCTTGCAGTACTGAACATTGCTGATTGGACAAATGCAATATTCGTAAGAATCGCCAAGCAGGCCGTTTTTAAATACCGGCAACAGCAAAACATTTAGCAGCAGCCAGAAAAACATTTAGCAGCAGCTCTAGAGCGCAAGCAGTGTTCAAGCAGGAAAAATAGAAAAACAAAACGGACCAATGACGTGGTGTCTCACTATCATGAAACATTGTATGTGTATGTAACTGTGTCGTAGGAAAATACGGAACAAACTGCGTCCCGTATTGATTCAATAAGGAACGCAACATTTTATTTTTCATGTGGGACATTTTATTCTTCATATAAGGAACGGTTGGCAACCATGAATGAAAAGGTCTACCAAAAGATTTCTATGTGTTTAGCAGAACTTGGTATAGACCACTCAGTACGGTTGTCAACTATACACATTGTATATTTGTTATAATACAATGAAACGCAACAAAAACTTGTCTCAGGTTTAGCTTTAGATGACTGGACCTAATACATTAGCCTAATTCAAATATCTACATTTACATGCACACTAATACTCTGATCTCAACCCGGTTATAGCAACATTCTGGTTGCTGAAATGGTCACGTAAACACCTTTATCCGATAATGTAAGGTCATAATCCGTGTTTTCGAAACCCGATTTACACCCTGTTTTTTTTTTTTGCCCAAAAATTTAATTTTTTTGGTGCATGTAGACACCTTTCTCCGGTTTCTTTCGGCTTTTGTAAACTACAAATGTCAGGCAGAAGAGGCGATGTAATGTCAAAATTGTTCCACCCGTCAACATTTGCTATGTCTGGGGTTCTTCTTCTGGATCTCACTTCCAGAATTTTATTATTAAATTAACGCGTTTCACCGGTGAAAATATATCGTCAGTGTTACGTGCTTGTGTTTGTACTAGCTAGCTGGCTAGCACATTAAATAACTGAAATTATCGTGAAATTTAAATCTTTAAATGATTTAGAGATCGGTAAGGCTAGCTGGTATAATATTATAAATGAACCACTACTTGCAATTAGTTAAAAAAATAAAATAAAATAGCTATAATAATTACTAGCTAGCTATTATAATAATAATAATTATAATAGGCTACTTGAATTTTTTTTTGACATTGCTGTGCATGTAAACATACCCAATGACATCTCAGCTTAAAGCACAACTGAACTTTGGTAGAACTTTGGGTTGTGTAGTTACCTGGCCATGATATGAGTCCAAATGGTGGCTAAATATGTTCGTTTGTTGCTCTGTGCTCCCCTAAGGTGATAATCCAGAATAGGGTATTTGTTGCTCTCCATTCACTTCTATAGGGCAGCTAAAACGGTCTCAAAATGACACTTCTAACACATAGGCTATACGAACTAGAACAAAGTGGATTCTGTCAGTACAAACGATAACCAGTCCTTGTACGTATTTTTTTTGTGTAATTAAAATTATTTATAAAAGTACTATTTTCTTCTGTGTTGTTAGCAAGCTACCAGAAAAGACTAGCAAAATGTCAGAAGGTCAGTTTGTTTACCATAGATATATAGTACCCGGAACACTTGCTTCCGTGGAAATTTGGAGTGGTTTCTGACGCATCGGCGCATTAACGCTGTTTCTGGTGCAAGAATTACCCTACCGGATCTACATTCCAAATATAATACGAAAGTCAGGAAAGGGCCATTTAATTTAAAAAATAAAAATAAAATGCATACAACGACTGGTTATTGTTTGTATTGACAGAATCCGCTTCAAAATCATGTAAGATATAAACACTTGACAGAGAAAACTAGCAACCGCATTTTCCGCTCCAGTCGGATCGCATCTTATTCTCAGTAAACATCAATCTGAGAGCTTTCACTTTGAAAGGGTGCAACAAATCTAGGCATGAAAATACCGTGTCCATCGGTGTTACTGTTCCTATTAAAGGAAAGCTTTCTGGACATTTCTTGTTGTTAAAATATATGATTTAATATTGTGCCTTTGATCGCCTACCATTGTAGCCTGTCCTCAACATATTTGTCCACTCCGTAGGCTATACCCGCCTTTTAGTTTTCGTTGTATTGGCGGCTCCTCATTATTAGTGGGTGGCCCACCTACTAATATCTATAGTAGGTGAAAAACTGGTGCAATTTGGTGCAGATTGGACACACCCAATTCAGGTGCATGAACAGTCTAGTCACAGTGGAAAGGAGACTTTTTGAATGGGGAAAAGGTGTCAATGACCAGGCTAGCGAGTGAGTTAGCTTATTGGACTGGGTTATATAGCTGGTTAGTTAGTTAGCAGACCAAACTATCTGCATTTGTAATTTACTGATTGCACTTACAATATTCATGTCCCATGTAATGACTACATTGTCTTGACAATATCATGTTTTGTGTAGTTCATTGTCTGTTCAGATGACGTAAAGAATACACCATGAGATAATAACCTGCTCCATCTTCTTGGATCCTATCCACCAAAAGTAATGCAGTCACTTCAATTGAAATGGGCCTGTATCAGAGGTTTAGAAACAAAGCCAATTCCAGATGCAAGGTCAGGCTAACCCTTAACTGGCACACAAAGAAAAAACAAAGTAAAAAGTTTCCTTTTGAGCGGACCGTTAAAAGGGTTAAGTGGTGTACCCAGGATTTTATTACAAGGTGGTGCTCAATGGTGCCCCCCTCCGGAAGCTCAAACACCTAAAACGGCTATTTCCTACAATCTAGAGGCTTCAATGGCATGAAATAGCCCAATTGAATTAACTGCTGAAAGTTTTTAATCAATCCAGTATTTTAAGACCACTTTATTGACCCCACAAAATAGCTACATTTTGCCAACATTCAGAGTCTGATATCTGATATACGTTTGGAATTAAAAATGAATTCATAAAAATGTTTACTACTACTGCCACACCCCACCCCCTCCCAATAGCCCCTTTCACACATGCTTCTTAACCCGTAAATATTCCGGAAATCTTCAGTGTCTCCCTCGTGTAAATAAAGCTGGAGCCGATTTTCCATGTAAGACTTTCCGGAAATCTTCCAGAACGGTTCAAGTGTGAATAAAAGCAGACACATTCCCTGATAAGGTACCTAAAAGGCTACAACGTTCTTACGTAAGACCTTTTGTTTCTGGCATAATTTCTTTAATAAATATTTTAACCAGCCCTCTAAACAATTCTTGCATACATATGACATGACTTTGCACTTAGAATATATTTGAGCTGCATTGTGCGATTTCATGAGGGAAATTTGAACATTATTTTAGGAATGGAATAAACCGTGTAGCTGCATGTAAGAACATTACAAAATTGTCGTCATTGCCTCACGGATTTCTTGGATGCTATGCTACTTCTCCCTGGTAAACATCTTTGAGTTTTAAGTTTTTCTTTTTACCCAATGTATCTGGCTAGCGCCACAGACCATCAATGGCACATAGCCTATAGCTAGCTAATTTAACTTGGCTAACAGAATTACACTGCCTGGTCAAAAAAAAGTCGCCGTTGCACCCGTCATACGTAGTGCCCACTGTACAAGCCTCTGGAGGCAGTGTTATGATCTGGGGTTGCTTTAATTGGTCAGGTCTAGGCTCAGCAACATTATGCAGCAATAAAATGAAGTCAGCTGAGTACCTGAATGTACTGAATGACCAGGTTATCCCATCAATGGGCATATTCCAGGACGACAATGCCAAGATTAATCAGGCTCAAATTGTGAAATAGTGGTTCAGGGAGCATGAGGAATCATTTTCACACATGAATTGGTCACCAGAGTCCTGACCTTAACCCCATTGAAAGTCTTTGGGATGTGCTGGAGAAGACCTTACCGAGTGGTTCGATTCTCCCGTCGTTAATACAAGATCTCGGCCAAAAATGAATGCAACTCTGGACGGAAATAATTGTTGTGATGTTGCATGAGGTTGTCGAAACAATGCCACGACGAATGCGCACCGTAATCAAAGCTAAAGGCGGTCCAACTAAATATTGGTGTGTGACCTTTTTTTTTTTTTTTTTGGCCAAGCAGTGTGTCTTTGTTGAATTTTACCAAAAACAACTCCGCATATAGGCCTAAGTATTAGTTTTTAACTGATAAACCATGCTTTGTAATGTTCTATGCGGTCATATAAATTAGTTATATTGCCTAAAGATACGCAATTTATCTTAAAACCCTCTTCAACTGTGTTGTGTTGGTAGGATTTACATCTCTGCCAAAGCTGTTATTCAGCGAACTATGGCTATTTTAAAGACAAACTAACTAACGTTAACATAAATTGTCCTGTATTGCTTTGGGTAATGATAGACCATGTGTTTTTTGTCTAATATTTATAACTTAGGTCCATGGATGACCAGCTGTATGTGTTGTACTTGCTTCTGTTCTGAAGTGTTACTTGTGAGATGTGAGCTAATGCATATGAAGTTTTCCTAAGTGTCATGCATCACTGTGCCATGACAGAAGACGTATCATTGCCACTGTCTCTTCAGGGATATGTTCCAACTTTATGGACAACTTGTAACAACAATGCAAGCATTTGTGGTTGAAAAATAGTGTGCCAGTATTTGCTAGTAGTGGAATACATGCCAGTTGCTAACTGCATAGGAATATCATATCTTCCAACAATGAACCGGGGATCAAAGATGACATGGACAAAAAGAGTGAGAGCAATGCATTCATTCTTGTAACCACAAAATAACTTTGAAAACCTCATAAGGAATAATATTTTATGCTGATACAAACATGTTATGGAAAATGTTATTCCACTGAGTAACATGCTCCTCAGTGGAATTCAGTCTTCGCTGGCTATATCCATGGGGAGCCTGGTCTATATAATGAGGTTTCTCACCTTTCATTTGAAGACTGACAAAGGGCAGACCTGTCCAAAACTGTCTGTCACAATAAAGGTGCCAACTAGTAAGATATGTCGTGTTACGAAGTTTAATTTTATTATTAGCATTAGTGCCTCTCTGGCATCTGTGGTATACAGGTATACAATGTCAGGTATACAAACACTTTCTTCCCAAATATGTTTACATGTTCCTGGTATGTAAATTTTTTTAGCATTTTCAGAAAGGAATAAAACTCTACTTATTGTTCCTGGGATGCACAGAACACACTGAATCTGCGCTTTAAAATGGTATTTGGCAATCCTGGAAGAATAAACAAGTACGTACAATGGCTGTAAAAAATGGTCTAGTGAGTTGATGCATAAGTCTGTGATTGTGTCCAATTATGTCTTTGAATGTCTCACTGATGCAGACCATTCCTTCAGAAAGAGAAACGGACACTGCTGCTTGAGAATCGGGTGAATAAATGTCCGTCGTTTTAGACAAGATAACGGACTGCAACTTACTGCATTGTCCTCTGATGGCAATATTAAGAAATGACCACGCTGTTGGTGGATGCAAGCCATGGAAAGAGGTCCTGTCTGATTAGTTTGGCTGCCATCTTTCTTGCTAGCTAGTCAAAAGACATGCCTGTGTGTTCTGGTTGCTTGTTTATTTCAGAAAGTCTTGGGGGAATAGGTTACTGCCATTATAAGGTGTGAGATTATTTTGGATGACCTGCGCATTCAGACCTTGTCTTGTAAATCCAGGGTTCCAGTTGGCAACCACTTTGATACTCGGTGCTAATTGAGTTGAGGTTTCCTCACTGAGGCTGCAAGTTTAGATTTTCCTGTTCAAACGAGTTGTGACCCTGCAAGTGTGAACACGGTATCCTGTGCATGCCAAAAATGGTTTTCTGTGTTTACGGCTTCAGAAAGAGAGCTCTGTTGACCAGGACCATGCCACAATTTGCTGTTGTCCAGTGTCTCCTGTGAACTGGAGAAACAATCATTGGAACGTTTTTACAGTTCAGAACATTGTATCCTATACAGTTACTTGTAACAAAACATTTTACAATGGACAGTAGCAACCATATGGGTTTTTGCAATGACTTTTGCATGGTTGAATATTTTTGTCATTGATATGATCCATTCAAAGGTTTGCTTGACAAACAGTGTGCATCTTGTGAGTTTCATAGATTAGGTTGCATTTGTTTTCTTGATACAATTCCTATATGGAGCGCTGCTGCTGATTTACCATTTTGCATCTATGCTCATCATAAAGCATTGCAGGTGAAGCACTTGCCTAACTCGGTACCCATTCACAAGCCAATTAACACTTCATGATAGGCCACACGGTACTACAGGAGAGCTAGCACCGATTGGAGGAGAGGTGTATTTCTGGACTGACCACTGCCTGTGGCAGTGTGGTGTGTATTGGTGAGGAAGAGGACCAAATGCAGCAGTAATGAGAACTCTACCTGTCTGAAGTCCAGTTTAAACATGTTTTAGTGATGACTGATGACATGACAAAAACTTCAAAGGGGAAATTTGTCCCTTTGAGAAATGTAAAAAAATAAAAAAGCAGGAATTTCAAATTGGATTGTTTACAGAATGTTTTTTTAATGGAACATGAATGACCCCAGTATAGTTAAATGTTTGGTCGTCTTTTCTTTGTGACAGCAATTGATACAAATCACAATTGACTATTCTGAATTGAATAGATTGGTCTGTTCCTATCATCATGCTCATCATTTATTTATTATTTTTTTAAACTTCTCTAGAACACAAAATTATAATAATTTTTTTTTAAAAGCCATGCATTTGAAAAGTAATAAACCTTTGTTCATGAAAAAAGTGGTAGGAATGTGGTTGCAAAAACAGTAAAAAAATAAAATAAAATTTAAATAAATAAATCCTGAAATGCCAAGATTTTGTGTTACACAGTGCATTTGTCCTTTATAGCATAGATTTTGCATATCAAAGCTGGCTTCAGCCAGATGTTTTCTCTGCGCAAATATGAGTGGGATTATATTCTTACTGTCCATGGATTTCAGCTTTTAGGATTATGAGCTTGGTCAGTGATATTGCTGGTTTTCGTATTATCCTCCTTTAGCCATATGGAGTACACAATGATACCATCATTCTAACAGGCCTCATTATTTCAGAATGTCATGCAATGAAAGGAATTCCTGGTTAAAAATGCAGTGTTTATATCTAATAATAGGGATGCACCGATAATGGTATCGGGTCCGATACTGTGCTCATGTACTCTGCTCATACTCATTAAAAATTATTCGATACGCAGACGACGGACGGACAACATCGCGTAGCATTCAGTTCAACTTGAAGCCAAAAAATAAAATGGAAAATGGGGAGAGAAGAAATGTCAGCAGTTTGGTGGTACTTTAAGATAAATGAAGACAGCGCTGCGGTGGTAAAGGCACAGACTGAGTGGATGCAGTTGCACACAGAGGATCGGGGGTTTGCGCCCTGGTCCTTCCACATCCGAGTATGGCCGGTGCCTTGAGGGAGCGGCAAAATTGGGCAGACGCTCTCGGGATGGGCGGAGGGGCTCGGCGGGGGAGAATTGTCGCGCGCACAACAGCTCCGTGCTGAGTTGGAATCGAGGTCACCAGCCGACGGGGTTGTGTAGCGGCAAATTCTCAAGCAGTTGCTACACGGGAATTGAATCGTTCTAGGGTACAATTGGCTACCAAATTGGGAAACAATGGGGAAAAATCTAATTTTGAGAAAAAAAACAAGATAAAGGAAGACTATAAAAGCATGGCAGACTGCCAGCATTCATCACTATTTGCATTGCTGCACAGCCTACCCGATGATGCAAGCTTTTTGGGTGTCCCTGCTTATAAACCAGACACATCCCGGACATATCCCTGCTTATAAACCAGACACATCCCGGACATATCCCTGCTTATAAACCAGACACATCCCGGACATATCCCTGCTTATAAACCAGACACATCCCGGACATATCCCTGCTTATAAACCAGACACATCCCGGACATATCCCTGCTTATAAACCAGACACATCCCGGACATATCCCTGCTTATAAACCAGACACATCCCGGACAATTGGACATAGACTTGCTCATCGACAGAACGAATGTCATGCACCATTCTGCCTGTCATGCATCATTTTGTCAATCTCTCGAGTTAACGATAAAGACGAGGACAGGGTAGTTGATTACCGTCTTACTGTAATTGACGTTTTATGAACAAAAATCACAAAGTGACGACTTAAGCTTATTTTTGTGATTTAGTTGGCTAAATGTCTTAACATTGACAAACATTTAGTTCACCTAAAATAACTGGCTAAATGCTTCCAAGGTCTATCTAGCTAGTCTAGCAAAATTATATTTGGTATTTGGGTTGTGAGACTAGTTTTGAGTTTCACGCGCCATCCGTGAAATCAGGACTGAAATGAAGTTGCTCCGTTATAGACTGCTTTACTCCTTCCCCTGTAAAAATCATGTCCAGATGGGGCTTGACACCAAAACGTTCATTGAGTAATCGTACTAGGAGCATATCAGTGGCACTTGGGTCTCATGTTAGGCAAAGCTATTGACCCCCACCCCTGCTGGAAAAAATACTAGAGGAAACACGTGGGTGTGGGTGTGGGTGGGGCAAGTTTCGTAGCTAATGAAAGCCATGGGAGGACAAAATTAATTAAAATTACATTTAAATGCCAAGTTGACTATAGGCCTTGGCAATACTTTATTACAAATGGACAGTGTCATCTATTCTAGAGAAACGTCCATTGAAGTCAGTTGTGCAGCAGTTGTACTATGTGACTGAGATTAAAATGGTCTCCTAAACAACTTGATTATTAGGCTAGTAATTACTGATGGTAGTTAAACCAAGGGGTTATTTCTGGAAAAGATGGTTAGAAAATGTAGTGTGTGTGTGTGTGTGTGTGTGTGTGTGTGTGTGTGTGTGTGTGTGTGTGTGTGTGTGTGTGTGTGTGTGTGTGTGTGTGTGTGTGTGTGTGTGTGTGTGTGTGTGTGTGTGTGTGTGTGTGTGTGTGTGTGTGTGAAAAATCTTTAATGGGTCCCACACCGTGGGAGTGATTTGAATTTATATATTTTTTCATAATATTCAATAAATAGGAAAACTTGAGTCAAGGGTTTTTTTTTCCTCTTTCATTCAACGTAACAGCAAATATAAATTGCAACGTGGGAGTATCATATTCAAGTGAGAAAAGTTGTGGAAGCATGTTCCGTATGTGTAACTGTAATCATATGTTGAAATTCCTTCTGATGTTGAATAAAACGTCACCCGTTTCCAGCAGCTATGTATTTTCATAAAACTACAATAATGTGGATATGGAATGCAGTGCCAGAAGTGTAGATTTTAAAGTATAGTCCACTGAGACATTAATTCATGTAGCCTCCAGTACTTCTGTTACATGACATTTTAAGTAACGGCCTCTTGGGCTGCAGTCAGCAATGGCAGGTTCCTGTATAACCTGTTTGCTGTGGGCCAGGTGCACAGACATACTACTGGTCGATGGGCGTGGAGGATGATGTAAGGCTATGGAGAGGAACGATGGTGCTAGGGGTCAGGTGCAAAGGCTCATGGGTAATATCAATATCCTGTCTTTTCATTGGAATGAAAGGACAAGGGGGGGGGGGGGGGGTCTGGTAAGAAAAGCGTTACACGGTACAATTCGAGAACAATTCGATACACTGTATTGTCATTACAGAACCATTGGAATTGAGGAGGTGAAAATAGTTGGCCATACCCAAATTTCCTAATGAACAGGAACTTGCATCAGAGCAGAATCATTGCGTTGTATTTTGCTTAACTAAAGAAATTCCAGTGGGTTTCAGTGTTACTCTCCTGCTGTTTAATCTGATTTGGTTTAATTGCCGTTGTTTCAATGACAAGTTTAGAGAACATTTTCAGAATGACTGAACTGCGTTTGCATAATGTTGTGGTTCCTGAATATGACGGGATTGCTGTAGAACCACACTAATTAAGCGGTTCCAGAGCGTCATGCAGTTTGGACCACTGAAGACGTGGGGCGGGTTTATTTACATTTTGCAGATTCATTTGTGAGGTGGTTGTCAGAGTTTTTCTGTGTAGAATTGGTTGCATTTTGGTGAGAACAGGCAGCCATATGTGCTTTATTTATCACAGAATGTAGTGATGAATGGAGGTGAACTTCTGTGTCAACATTTTTACATTTTCCTGCCTAAGGTAAGGTATGATGAGAAAGTGGATATGTTGATTATTCTTTGCCTAGGTAGTGGCCAATGAGACTTGACAGTTCTTTGTAGATGTCGGAGGACTTCCAGCCTGAAAACATACTCTTGTCCAAGATTGCTTCTTTTAGATTAGCATTTGCCATTTGATGTTCCCAGTTATTCAGTGGCTCATCATTTTAGTGCAGAGACTTTTTTATTTTGAAGTAGAAACATTGAATCCGTGGACAATAGGTTTAAGGTTTTAGGCTCGAAACACGGTGCCACTCTGTGGCGCCTGTGGAATTCACCTAAGCCTCCCATCATTTATTTAAAACATTTAGGCCTAATTCCCCAGGTTTCTTTTATCTTATTTAGAATGCTAATTTGTAATTGTAGGCTGTGTCCATTGCTGCCTCATCCTTACATCAGTTGCGCATGAGGCTGATTATCACGTGCATCCTCTGAAACAAATGCGGCCAGCTGCCCCTGGTTTAGGTTCTCGTCACTCTACAACTCACCAGCCGAGCTGTGCGGTTATTATGCCAATAAACTTTGACTCATGGTACAGCCAGGCAGCTGGGGTATGAAATTTACTTTCACCTACTGACCAGAGTGGCTTGTGGAGTCTAAAAATCACCAGCCATTTTCAACATTTTATCAGCCACATTACCTTTTACAATATAACACAACCTGGTTGGTTACCAGGTTGGCCAAAGTGATTTCTAGAGTAAAAATCTTCCCAGCCACAATCAAAATTTTTCCCAGCATTTGGCTGGTGGCTAGTGTTAATTCCACACCCTGCAGACAGCATTTGATTGTAGGCGATAGGGGTACGTCACTGCACTAAGAACAAGTGACTTGCTGGGTATGTCACCTGAGAGCCTTTCACAGCGAGATAAACAGGAGCCCAGGCCTCTGGTGGCTGTAATACCTGACAGGGTTGCCTCTTCTCCTTCACAAGGGGGTTAATTAGCATCTCTCCTCCCAAATGAATTCTATCCTACCTGCACATTCTATTGTCTAATCTCTGCCATGCCACTGTTACACTGATTTTCACTGTGCTTTATTCCAGACTTTTACAATGCATTCTTTCCGAACAGCCAGAAGTCAACATCACTCCTGTCCTGGTTTTTTGTGACCCTATAAAATCGTTGAAGGTTGTTTTGTGGTGATGTAACACTGTGCAATTTAGGGACTCCCTCCGACCAGCAGTCAAAATGGGAACTGCTCATCACGGGATCATTGTACTCATCGTGACGCTCTAGAAATGGTAGGACAAAAACAAATAGCTGAACATTCAGAAAATAAAGATCTATGATGTGGCTTCATCTGAAACTTTGAATGTGGCCAGATCTCACTTAGTTTTATATTGTCATTTGCATTGTGCCCAGAGACTGCGGCAGTAATGGAACTGGAAAGCCTGAGGTTGGCTTCCCTCTTGCCTGAGCACCGTGCATCACCTCTAGAAGTAGACCTTTAGGAAATGCTTATATGCAGCTTGTGTAATATGCATCCTGCTAGTATGTTAGTCATTCTAAAGGTTGAAATGTACATCTGCTATACATCATACCTGTTGAGGTTGTGTTGTCCTATGCACTGAGTGATGTTCAGAAACTGGAAGCTCATTTGGTTTAGTTGTGACTTATTAATTCATGTTTTCTATTGCTAATGTTTCCATGGAGTCGATTAAGGCCATATCCAGGTCATACGGGTTGCAGGAAGGGGGGGGGGACTGGTTTTGACACTGCAGTTTTGATGTCAAGTGGGAGAGGACGGAGAAGGAGAATTAACCAACATTACCAGCGACATTTCTATCAGCAAGATTAAGAGGATTTGGATGAGTTGACTAGTCACTGACCTAGTTATTGGCGCCATCCAATCAGCAGGGAGCATAGAGCTGAGAGGTGGTTAAGGTGTCTTACTGGAGGAAGGTGTTCATTCTTAAGGTATCCTGCTTGTGTGGAAAGGAGAACATTGGGTAAGGCCTATTCTATTAGACTTATCAACTTGAAACCTATGGTAACCAGCTGCCCCAACCCCCTTCCTGTAAAATGTAGTTTTGGTTGCGAAATTGTATTTGAGCAGGGTATGGGATTCGAATATTTACTTGTTCTCTGTTTGTTGTGTGGATATCTATGTAGAATGTGACTAGTTCCGACCAGTGAAAATTGGGACTGAATGTGGTGTATGCAGTTTAACTTAATTTCTTGAGATTGTCACCAATATGTATATTAACTTATTGCAGGGGGGCACCAAGGCGGTGAATTGGTGGTTTAATGCTGTGGGAAATTTTGCATTTAGCTTAGCTACTCTGGTGCCTGACTGCCATTCTGACAGGCTGTAAAAGGATTTGTTCTGTTATCAGGCTTCTCATTTTACTGCAGTTCACCATCAAAATCATACATTTACAATGGCCATGATACAAGTCCTATTACACTTACTGTATTGCTTGAAATAATTTTGCTTTTGTTATAAAGCGTTACAGCATCTCTTTGCGGAGGCATGCAACTTAAAGTAAAACTCCATATAGCAATTACTTTACTTCTGAGATGGGTGCTATGTGTGGGTGTCTGCTGATGTATCTGAAGGATTGGGGTCAACGAGGATAGCTGGTGCTTTTAGGATCATCAGCAGGTCTCGTCTTAACTGGATTTGGCTGGAGGAGCTGAATCAAGTGTGTCCCAGGATTACCTGAATGACATTGAGAGGAGAGGTGACGAAGTGGTGCTCGGAAGGGGTGGTGGCGGGGAGGGGGGGGGGGGGGGGGGGGGTATTGCACCAGCCTGCTCTCACCTGCTACCTGGGGGAAAATGGGTGGAGCAGTGCTCATCTTCCCCTGGAGAGGTTACCAGGCAACATCTGCGCAAGTGGGTCTTCTTCACGATTGTTATGGTGGTTGTCTGTTTGTTAATAAGTAGTGTACAGACGGTTTGTTTTTTGGGGCTTATTCCATAGAGGAATGCTCAGCGCGATTCAGTCCTCAGTTTCTGTTGACAGATTTTGGAGTTCACCACAGGTCTGAATATTTCTAGTTTTCACATTACTACAAAAAAGGAAAGTAAAAAGCTGTCTTCAACACAGGAATAGCAACAGAATCTAGTTGCTTGGTAACCATTACCGACCAGCAATGACTTTTTGATTCTTAAAAGGGGATTTGCACAAGGATTGTACTTAAAGTACTGGTGAATATTCTGTCTGTTTCCCATTGATTTTGAGCATCTACTGCAGGATCCAGCTCTCACTGATTATTTGGGTGCGCCTTTCATATTAATCTGTCAGTTTAAGCTCCATGGCAGGCACTTCTATGATTGCAGTGAAAGATTACCACTGTGAATTTTGTGTTTCTTCATACTTGTATTGACACAAGTGATATTTAATGAGATTGGATGAAAAAGGTCTTGATCATGTCTACCTTGCCGTATCCTGAAATGTCTTTGTGCGTGTACACTCACTTTTAAGACCCTGAATGAACCTAGGAGACTGCCAGCTGTACGCATTCAAGTTGACCGTAAAATGAAGCGCATGGATTTTGTTGTCTAAATATAGACTACTTATTATGAAATGTAAATGAACTTGCTCAAGAAATTGCGAGGTTTACGAAGGAAAGGCGGATGCTGTTGTGACATTTTTGTTCCTGACGGGGGAAGATTTCTTTCATTTTTGTTGGTGACAGTTTAACCATTTGTGTAAGACTTGTGGTCAGGTTAACTTGCTGTCATAGATTCATGCGGCCTGCATTGAAATGTGTACTTTGGTTTGTTCATTTGGATTGGCTCTTTTCTTTCACGTTGGATATCTGTTGCGATTTACCCATTCAAAAGGAGACATTGCTTTTGCTTGCAATGAATTGGGTTTTTGTTCATTGTATCAGGCGGGCAGGTTTATTTTTTTATTATTACACTGGTTTGATGGGGTCGTTCAACACGGTTGTGTACAACCGCATTGATTTTTAGCCTATATCCCAGATAGAGATTTTTATTGGCATCCAGTGCGTTATAAACTCTAGTCCGATATGTGCCACTGCGTGCCCTGGGTGTGTTGCAGGCTTCTGTGTGAACCAGGGTCAGTGAAAACTGTTGTCTCTTCCCATCTTTCAGAAAAGCCAGTGTTTGGGCGGCCGGAGTGAAGCACACCTTTTAGCAGTGGGAAAATGAGCGAACTGGACCAGCTACGCCAGGAGGCTGAGCAGCTCAAGAACCAGATCAGAGTGAGTTTCCTTTCAAAATGTTTCATTTATTTACTCTTATGAATGTCATTTATTAACAACTTGCATCTATTTATTAAAAATATTATTATTCCATTTAATAAAGGGTTGTTACTAGGTACGAGGACTATTCCTACGGTTATTGGAATATGGTGTTTACATGACTCGGGTCATATTTAGAATGCTTGAATAACCAGGTTGAGTTCAGAGTATTCGTGTGCATGTAAACAGTGTTACTGTTTGAACTGCATGTATCACACAGACCACATTTGATTCAAATGGCAACTTTAGGAAAGGTGCTCCTGTATAGGAGAAGATGAGAATCCGCAGCTATATTTGTGTGCATATAGCCTCTAAGGTTCAGTTGTTGTCTAGTGATGAACACGGTCTCTGGAGCATCTCTACAGAGACATTGGAGGCCAAGTCACAGAACATCATTAAAGTATTTTTCTCCAGCTGAATTGACAGCTTCAAACATTAGCCAGAAATCACACCTTATATGTAACAAAATTACCTTTACCCACCTGCCTTTCCTGTGTTGAACAACAACTTGCTGTCAAATACTGTGTCCTGTGTATTCAATGTTGCAAGGAAGTTGAACAGATGAGATTTTGTTAGTGTTAACTAACTCCTTTCCAGAATTTATGATGGACTAGCTTGTTAGTACACATAGGCTAACCTTGTTGAATTTGTCTAAGCAGGAATATGGTGCTGCTGATGGCTCGTCCTGTTGAAGCCTGGATTTAGTATAGTGAACCATGATTTAGTGCTGAATCTTAATCCATCCATATCTACTGCATATCTAATAGCAGAGTGATGGTTATATCTACTGCATATCTAATAGCAGAGTGATGGTTATATCTACTGCATATCTAATAGCAGAGTGATGGTTATATCTACTGCATATCTAATAGCAGAGTGATGGTTATATCTACTGCATATCTAATAGCAGAGTGATGGTTATATCTACTGCACATCTAATAGCAGAGTGATGGTTATATCTACTGCATATCTAATAGCAGAGTGATGGTTATATCTACTGCATATCTAATAGCAGAGTGATGGTTATATCTACTGCATATCTAATAGCAGAGTGATGGTTGTATCTACTGCATATCTAATAGCAGAGTGATGGTTATATCTACTGCATATCTAATAGCAGAGTGATGGTTTGAGGCTCGTTTGATACAGCCGACCCTTGATGACAGCCATTTAGCCAACCATGGGTTCCATACTATTCCCGTGTAATTTACAGCTTAATCTAGTCCCACCACCCAGTTCCCATAGAGATCCATTCAAATGCAGATAGGTTATAATATCGCCTGTAAGAAGACCTGGAAATAAGACATCAAGAATCTTTTGATATCCTTTTATACCCAGTTATGATAGCATCACCTGTTTACCTGTGGAATGTTCCAAACGGGTGTTTTTTGAACTTCCCAGTCCTTTTTTTGCTCCTGTCCCAACTTTTTTGGAAGGTGTTGCAGACATCAAATTCGGAATTAGCATATATTTACAAAAAACAATAAAGTTGATAAGGTAAAACTTTAAATATCTTTTCTTACTATTATAAATATCTTTTCTTACTATTTTTATTTTCGTACTATTTTCAATTAAATATAGGTAAAGAATTTAAAGAGAATTTACAAATCACTTTGTGCTTTTATGTGCATTTTACATACTATCCCAACTTTTTTGCACTTGGGGTTTGTACATGTTTTTTTGTTGGAACTTAAAATCAGTTTATGAGCATGCTCAGTAAGGACTAGTAACAACCAGTGGGGGGTTGACAGCAGAGGTTCATGGTCTGTGATGTGTTAGGGGTGAAAACGCATGTTGTTAGTTGCACTCAGTTTCTGTGAAACTATGTAACAGTTGCCTTACTACAAACTCAGACCTGGATTATAGAAGGAAAAGGAAGTTTCCATTTCCAAGCAGGATTAATTGCTTCTTCCAGGATTTCTTCTTTGAACAGATGTGTTCCAAGCTGTGTCATTCATATCAATTTACCTTGCATTTTATGGCTGACTTTTACATGGATACACTACTCTGTACCCAGACTGAACTAGATTACAGAAGGGGGACAAAAGTTCACTTTCTTAAACAGGATAAATCTCTTGTAGTGCTTCTTGTAGATGTGTTGTGAACACGTTTTGCCCAGATTGGGTCGGTTGCTTGCTAGCAGGTACTTTTGTGCATTTCTTATGGACTGGGGCCTAACAGAATAAGATGGCTACAGGAATGGCTTCAGTAAGAGCTTTACATTAAGAAATTAGGACATTTTTAAAGTGCTACAGATAAGCAACAAGAGATTCTTGTTTCAAGATATGTAAATCAAATTAGCTAGTGGCAAGAACTTTAAACACATTTGGGCCCATTTGATTTTAACTGTTGCTTTCATGGTCCTTTTACGGTAATTTTATACTGACTATAAACCAACATTTACTATAGCTGCCACACATCCATTTTATTTAAAAATAATAAATAAAATAAAAAAGAAAGTTTGAAATAAATTCAAGTTTAATTTGATGTTGACCTTAATCTTCTTTTCTTCTTGCAGGATGCCAGGAAAGCTTGTGCAGATGCCACCTTGTCTCAGGTAAATGCCTTTCTGGAACCTTCCTGGTTAGAAGGTCCTGAGCAGCTTCAGGTTAGAAGGTTCAGACAGTTAAGGCTTCTAAAGTTAGACAATTTGAGTCTGGGTTGATGTATAAGCCAAAGGTGACCAGGTGCATTAAGCAATGGGAAGCAATATTGGCACGTGACAGGAGTATACACAATGGTTTCCTGGCTCACTGTTTGAATGCAGGAAGTGATTTCTAAAGTGGGATAGAAAATGGAGGGGGGGAAATATGAGTTCCTGATGAACTTACGGGAACATTGTAGTGGCATTCCCCCTCATCAGATTGATCAGGTCCGGAATTGAACTGCCAGTGCATTATGGTTGGAGCAATTCCAGGTTAGAATGGCATATGCATGTTTTATAGGGCGGCAGTGTAGTATAATGGTTAAGGAACTGGACTTGTAACCGAAAGGTTGCAGGTTCGATTCCCAGGTAGGACACTGCCGTTGTACCCTTGAGCAAGGTACTTAACCTGAATTGCTTCAGTATATATCCAGCTGTATAAATGGATGAATGTAACAAGAAGTTGTGTAAGTCGCTCTGGATAAGAGCGTCTGCTAAATGCCTATAATGTAATGTAATGTTTAACTCCATGGAGTAACCTCTTACCAGCAAAGCCTGGATCCTCTGAAACATGTATTCAGAATTCAGTTTTCATGCTTGGCACTTGGGAGCAGTGGGTTGTACTCTGAACCACTTTGAAATTTCCATACAGCCTGCTAATGACCTGGTTTGGTATAGTTCAGGAACCTGCATTCACATAGCTAACATGCACATGGCACATTGACCTGTGCTGTCTGCAGATGGGAGTTTAAGGCTCAGTCCCAGGATTCTGTATTCCTTAATGCAGGACTATGATTGAACTACCTTGCTTACATTCTGTTACAGATCACCTGTACAGGAACTGAAGTGCATCATGTGTTTTTGTTTTTGTGTTGCAGATCACCGCTAGCGTCGACCCTGTTGGCCGGATTCAAATGCGCACTAGACGAACGCTGAGGGGCCATCTGGCTAAAATCTATGCCATGCACTGGGGCACTGATTCAAGGTAATTGAATAGCATTGTCCAATTAAATAATCAAATTCCAAATGGAACCAGTGATATCCATCATATTTTTGAGTCTGCTCACAATGGTTTCACCTATATTCCTTAAGCCTTTAATGATTCTTTCCCAAAAATTCCGAAGCACAAGTCAGGTTAAAGAATAGGTACTATTAGTGGATTGCTCATTTTGTCTCATTTATATAGCAGGAATAAGGTGAAGGCTGCTTCCTACAAATAACGTGGCTATTGTAGTCAAATATGCCATACAAATAAATACTTAATACTTAAATACTTTTTTTGTTCCTGGTCTCACTGGTTTTCGGTTTTTGGTCTGGAGTCGCATTTAAAAAAAAAAAAACATACAGTCAAGCCGGAAGTCTGCACACCCCTTTCACCTTCCATGTTTTATTACGTTACAGACATATTCTATAATCGATTGAGTTCATTTTTTGTCTCAAAATTCTCAACAAAATGAAAACAGGTTTTTAGACATTTGTGCTAATTTATTAAAAATCTAAATACACAAGTGTGCACACCCTTTGATATGATACCCACAAGTGAGCTGAGGTGCATTTTGTTTCCACTGATACTGCTTGAGATGTTTCTACAACTTAATTGGAGTCCACCTGTGATAAATTCAATTGATTGGACATGATTGGGGATTGCCAACGCCTGCCTATATAAGGTCCCACAGTTGACAGTGCATGTCAGAGCAAACTCCAAGCCATGGGGTCAAAGGAATTATCTGCAGACCTCAGAAACAGGATTGTGTCAAGGCATAGATCTGGAGAAGGTTACGGAAAAATCTCTGCAGCTTTACAGGTCCCAAAGAGCACAGTGGCCACCATCATTCGTAAATGGAAGAAGTTTGGAACCACCAAGAATCTTCCTAGACCTGGCTGCCCGGCCAAACTGAGCAATCGGGGAAGACGGGCCTTGGCCAGGGAGGTGAGCAGGAACCCGAGGGTCACTCTGACAGAGCTCCAGCGTATCCTTGTGGAGAACCTTTCAGAAGATCAACCATCCAGGCAGCACTCCACCAATCAGGCCTTTATGGTAGAGTGGCCGGACGAAAGCCCCTCCTTAGTAAAAGGCACATCACAGCCCGCTTGGAGTTTGCCAAAAGGCACCTAGAGGACTCTCAAACCATGAGAATCAAGATTCTCTGGTCTGATGAAACCAAAATTGAACTTTTTGGCCTGAATACCAAGCGTCACGTCTGGAGGAAACCAGGCACCGCTCATCACCTGGCTAATACCATCCCTACAATGAAGCATGGCGGTGGCAGCATCATGATTGTGGGGATGCTTTTCAGCAGCGGGAACGGGGCGACTACTCCTGATAGAGGGAAAGATGAATACAGCTAAGTACACTGAGATCCTTGAAGAAAACCTGCTCCAGAGCGCTCTGGACCTCAAACTGGGGCGAAGGGTTACCTCCAACATGACAACGACCCGAAGCACACAGCCAAGAGAACAAAAAGTCTGCATGTCCTTGAGTGGCCCAGCCAGAGCCCAGACCTGAATCCAATTGAACATCTGTGGAAAGAGCTGAAAATGGCTGTGTACCGACGCTCCCCATCCAACCTCACGGAGCTTGCAAGGATATGCCAAGAGGAATGGGCAAAAATGTCCAGAAACAAGTGTGCCAAGCTCGTAGCTTCTTTCCCAAGACGCCTTGAAGCTGTAATCGCTGCCAAAGGTGCAGCAACCAAGTATTAGGCTAAGGGTGTGTACAGATATGTAACCCCTAAATAACCTACTTTTGTCAGTAAAATAAAATTGCATATTTTCTAAAAACCTGTTTTCACTTCATCATTATTGGCTATTGTGTGTAGATGTTTGAGGCAAAAAATGAACTCAATCTGTTGTAGTATAAGTCTGTAAATAAAACGTGGAGAAGGTGAAAGGGGTGTGCAGACTTTCCGGCTTGACTATATACAGGTAGCACCATCATTCATTGGACAGTGACACATTTTTTGTTATTTTGGTTCTGTACTCTAGCACTTTGATTTTGAAAGGATACAATGACAACGAGGTTGAAGTGCAGACTGTCAGCTTTAGTACATAGTCTCCCCATTTTTGGGCATCAAAAAATACTGGACAGTTTAACAATGTAGAATAAAGTAATCATTTTTTATATTTGGTCGCATATCCTTTGGAAGCCATGACTTCCTGATGTCTGTGACCCAACAACATCAAAAGACTGGTACTCTTACAAGCGATACTGTAACTTCTCTGCATTTGAATGGATCTCTATGGGAATTGGGGGGTGTGACTAGATTTAGCTGTAAATTACGCTGGGACAGTATGGAACACATAGTTGGCGAAATGGCTGTAAGTCATCATGGGTCTGAGGTATCAAATGAGCCTCAAACCATCACACTGCTGCCAGATATGCAGTAGATATGGATGGATCACTTTAAGGGTCGTTTCTCCTGACAAATTTTCCTATTGAACGCTCTGGAAAAATAAGTCAGAAGAAACCCTTCAAGTTATCCATCCATATCTACTGCATATCTGGCAGCAGTGTGATGGTTTTAAGGCTTGCTTGATACAGCAGTCCCTTGATGACGGCCATTTAGCCAACCATGTGTTCCATACTGTTCCAGTGTAATTTACAGGTAAATCTAGTCCCCCCCCAAAAATTCCCATAGAGATCCATTCAAATGCAGACGTTATAGTATCGCTTGTAGGAGTACCAGAAAATATGGTTACTTTATTCTACATTATGTTAAACTGTCCACTATTTTTTGATGCCCGGGGACTATGTACAAAAGGTTCTACAATGTCTAAACTGTTCATCTGATATGGATTAAAATACTTTCAAATTAAAGCTGACAGTCTGCACTTTAACCTTATTGTCATTGTATCCTTTCTAACTCAAAGTGCTAGAGTACAGAACCAAAATAACAAAAAAATGTGTCACTGTCCAATGAATTATGGTGCTCACTATATATACTTGTTTTTCCCCAAAACAGAAACCACTATCATCCTGGCATCAAAGTGTATTCATGATACCCATATAGTTCACCTCTGTATGGGGAAATGTATCTTTGGATAATGTCCTTCATCTTATTTTGTGCATAGTGGGATACATTTGAGTTGGAGGGTGGTTATCACTGATTAATTTCTAGAGAAATTTAATTGTTTTGAGAAGAATGGAATTTGGTGCTTAAAGTTGGTGCTTGACTTCATTGCAGTTTTTTGGGTAACGTGGTAATATAACGCATTACTATATGAATACGTGTAATAATATTACTTAACATTTTTGAAATTAGCAACGTGTTACTCAACCTAATATTGTAGGCTATGTTTCATGCTGCATTTGATATGCTAAGGCTATTTATTATGAAGAACTCTCCAATCGATTAATAATACTTGGCAGTGCGGAAGTAAAGTAAGTTGTCAATCTAACTCAATCGTGCAGTTCAATGAACACAAGATGGGAGCTGCACGGGCTATTTTTTGTTATCCTTTACATTTCGATAGGCTACATTATTGAAATGGGATTTAATGTAATTCATTGTTTGAGTTGAAGCGTTAATAATTTGAACGTTAAAAGCAGTAGCATATTTAACCTATTTCCACGAATCTACACTGAGTGTGAAAGCCCTATATTTCTTTTGATTAGCTTTTCATATTTGTCAGTCGTTTTAAAAGCAACATTTTGAACACCGGTTACTACGTTTATATTGTCAATTGAAACGAGCTGAATAAGTTTAAGGTTAATTTAGGTTAGGTTAAGAAGGTTAATTAAAAAGGCTATTTTCCATACGTCTTGTCTGTTGAATTAAGCTCAGTCAACTCAATGTTGGGGTGAAGTGCCCTCATGAGGATTTTAACAAAAGTGCAAAGCATTGTGGGAATGTAAAACAATCTGCAACATATTTCAACAACATTTTATAATGAATACGTTAAATGGTCATAATAATCATACTTCTGAAAGGGGAATAATTTAACACTGATTTAAGTGATTTTA
Source organism: Synaphobranchus kaupii (assembly GCA_029718625.1). NCBI lineage: Eukaryota > Metazoa > Chordata > Actinopteri > Anguilliformes > Synaphobranchidae > Synaphobranchus > Synaphobranchus kaupii. The sequence continues at coordinate 86,131,814 of CM056380.1, forward strand.
TGACAGAGTAACGCAAAGTAATATAATGGGTAATATAACGCATTACCTTAATTGTAAAGTAATATAACGCTTTACTTTTTAAAAAAGTAACTAGTAATATGTAATATTACAATTTTCAAGTAACGCCCCCAACTCTGTCCAGAACCCAGATATTAGCAGAATGTTTTTGAGGTGTCCTGTGAATCTGAAAAACGTCTCTCTGCTGGTCTGTCTGCCTGCTGAGTTTTATATTATGAATTTTAATTTTGATAAAATTGTCACGTTGCCCAAAGACCTCCAGGTAGTTCCCATGGGCCAGTAGTGGTCCATGGACCAGTCTAAGAAAACGGTCATCAGAAGTATATCAAATGTGACCTGTACTTTTTATACTGACTATTAGTAAAGCACTAGATAAGTTAACTAGATTAGTAAAGCAACTTAGACCAACAGCAAGAGATAAAATGAGGCCTTTACAGACCATACATAAATGATAGGGTAATGCAGAAAAGACACAGAAAACAACCATACTGTTTAATGGTTTTATTGATTATTTCTTGCATTTTTCGTTTTCTTCTGGCATGCAGGTGCAACAGTGGTTTTAGTCTGAGATTAGATTCATGTAGTCCAGTTACGTTTTCAATAAGCTTCAAAAATCTTGCTAAATACATTCATTTTGCAAATGTGTCAACTGTGCCCTGAGGTACAGCTGGCAATCTGTTTATTATTGCAAAGCCAAATAAAGAAATGTCTCTTTCCAAAAGTTTCCCGTTCAAACCTGGTTAAAAGTACCTCCTCAAAATTGTATTGCTGCAGGTTTTTTCAGTCATTTCTTTGACAGGCCTCTCTTCTCTGTTCCTTAGGCTCTTAGTCAGTGCCTCCCAAGATGGTAAACTCATTATTTGGGACAGCTACACCACGAATAAGGTAAGGGTACACATTTAATGCATCATTAAATCCCCCCTGAGCGTTCAATGCTGAAACTGGTGTGCAGCCAGTGCACAAAAGTGGAATCAATTCTCTAATAACGGTCAGGAAGACCCACTGTAAGGGTCAATTGTGTATTGTGAATGTCTAATGGTCTTTGATTGCATTTGCCCTGTATAATGAAAATGTTAGTGATGACACTCCTTATGCGAGTTAAGTTGAGGGGGAAAAAAAAGTTTTTCCTCATTAAAATTTAATTTTTTTAAAAATTCCATGAATATATTGTAAATAAATACCGAAAGCAAGCTTTCGCAAGCCTTGCCGAAATTAAACTTGAATCTGTAAAACTTAAATGTGTCCATATTTGCTCAGGGTTTGCAGTTATCAGCAATGTTCACATGCAGATTGCAAAATACACAGGGACGATCTTTGTTTAACTTTAAAAGCTTTTCAAATTTAGACATTTTCTAACACACAATGTTTGTAATTTTCACTAAATGTTCAGCTGTGTTTGGGGTGGCAGGTGTTCCACCTAGCCTAGATGCAAGAGCATTCTGCCATACCTGTACAGAGTATTGGGTTGAGGACTTTTCTCAGGGTTTTTCACAGAAATAGCCACAGGTGGACCTCAGATGAAAGCCCCCAGGGTCAAGGGGCACAATGAGTGCTGTTGAGGTGTTCTGTGCTTCTAATTGAATCAGGACTGTGCTAGTTCTGCATGGGTCCTGCAGGCCACGTTGCTTGGAGAGGGTTGCAATCATTTGGGTTGTATAATCATTACACTGAGCGCGTTAGGCTCTTTGAGAGAAGGTTTGAATCTTTAGCAATCTGCCCAGTGGTGAGTGTTTGAAGTACAGTAGACATATATGGGTTGTTCCCTTTATTTGGGGGCCAACTTGTGACATTGATACCAAAATGTCAAAATCATTAAATCTTTTGAAACCAGTCATATAATACTGATATAACATGTAATATTTTTGAAACTTGAAATTATTAAATTTAAATTACATTTTTCCAAGCAGGAACAGTTCAAATAGGCACACGTCTGGAAAGTTTCGTGTGTAAAGGGGACACCAAAATCAAAAAGTCTATGCACCATAACTGTTACAAATGATTGAAATAAATCAGAGTTTACACCAATTTAATACTTCATTTTGACCACTTTTAATATTGAACAACTTTTGGTTACAGTTGATTTAGACCAGAACCTTAATTTGGCATCTACATTTGTACTATTGTGGTTAAAACTTTTTATATTGTGACCATATTTTATCCACAATTTGTTTTCAGCCCCAAAATGGCATCTTACCTAAATATGTTTCATTCTAAATTGTGGCATAAAATGCATTAAGCCCACTTTGAAAGAATTATAGCTTACTGATCACATGAAAATGCCCACAAATTAAATCTGACCATTGGGTTCCATGTATAAAGGGGACAGAAAAATGTTAGTGTCCCCTTTACATGTAGAACAAAGACCAAATTTCACTGTTGTTTTGTAGTTCATGTCACATAAATGAAGTCAATTTGTGTATGAACATACTTATGACTGAAAGTAGCACAATTACTGAACTTGAAAAGGCTGAATTGGCCTTAATTATGTATGAAAGATTCCACGTGTGAAGGGGACACCAAAATCTTTGGTGTCACTTTACAAGTGGAACAAAGACCAAATTTCACCATTGTTTTTGTATTCCATGTGACATGAACAAAGTCAAAACCATAAAGATCAAAACAAGCACAGTAAAAAAAAAAAAAAAACATTTTTAAATCTAGTTGCTGAATTACAAAACAAAATATATATTTTTTTATAATGCCTCCAGCTGTTTAATCACTGGATTGATTCAGCGCAGTGTACAACAAAGAACTGACAAATTAAAATATTTTTTTACTTTGGCTGCATACGAGAGATACAGAACACAGATAATTAACCCTGACGTTTTTCATGTAAACAGCTCACGAAAGTCTTGCTGTCCCAGCTCAGATCATTTACGCTGTGTGGATTGGGATGGCAGGTATGCCATCCGCCAAGTTACGGCTTGGTGGGGCATGCCCCATACCTATACATCACCGAGAGTTTGGCACTTTTCAGGGTTTCCTACAGAAGTAACCACAATGACCATAGACTCTCAGCCATTAAAAACATTAACTTCTGTTTGTTCTGACCTCATGTAATCACACAGCATTCAGATACAACTTCACACATCCACACAATAAAGCCCCAAACTTGTGTTATTTTGCCGTTTTTTCTCCTTCCTCTTCCGCTTCTTCTTCTTCTTCCCATTTTCCTGCCAAACTGCCTGCCTCCGTCGCGATGTTAACCAATGGGGATAATTATTATTTGAGGGTATGGTCCGTATACCTGCTCATCAAGCTTATCGTCCAATAAAAACGCTTCATACTAATGTTTTTTAATGTTAATGTAGCTAATGGCTTCATGCTTTCCAAGAAGTTACTGTGGCTTAGTGGTTAAGACTGCAGCCTCTCACACAGTGGATAGTGGGTTCGAGCCCAGCAGGGCACATGTATTTTCCACAAAAACGATGTGCAACTGTTAAGTACTTTTCATTTCTTAGACTGGCTATTATTTTCACATTGACACATTAACGTATTTTTATTGCAAAGGCAAAAGAGGTTTACAATATTAACTGTTCAATGTTTCACTTGTATTATATCACACCCTCCCCAAACCGGACGGTCGCTTTTGTCTGGTTTGGGGAGGGTGTTACGCTCTGCTCTTGCGGTCATGACTGACTGACTGTGGAAACCCCTTGCCTCGGCCAACATTTATTTATTAATTAATTTCTTCACTTCAGCTCTGTTCACTTTATCCTTTTCGCACATAACACAAGGTCACCATAAAATTAACTACGAGGAAAATTAAGAATTTACGATAATAGCCTACATAAAAAATGGAGGATAGCCTCTTTTAAACTGCAAGCCTTTAAGAGATCGGATTTATAAACCGCCAATGCCCCAAACATATCTGATTCATGGTTAGTCACTTATAAATAGATAGCCTCCGAATGTGGCTCTAGTCTACGCTACTCTGCTGATAATGTAGCTTACTGCAAACACTTTTAATTATTATAATAATAATAAAAAGAAGAATAATCTCTGGTATGTACTTTCTTAGTAGTATCTACTGTTTTCTTTCTGGCTAAGATTCCTGGGAAATATGCATTGTCCAATTAAGCTTGTTCGCCAACGTTACTTCCTGCTTCTTGTGAGGAAGCAGAAACAAGCTAGGCTACTACGAAGCGAATCAACATGGATTATAGCCTACATTCATTGCACTACAGAAAATGAAACTAAACCTAGCTGTCCGGTACCAAAAGATTTCCCGCAGGTAACGTTCTACACTACCGGAAAAAAACTCTGCTGTGCAGAAACTCGCTAGCTCGCTCGCTAGCTCGTAGCCCACACATGGAAGGTTGGAGTTACGCATCCGGCAATCCAGTGTTGAATAGCCTAACGTTAAATGTATTTCATAGAATACTAATAGCCCTATTTTAAAACTGTATTTCCATATTTTACTGATGCAAACTATTTAGGCTGTACTAGCTGTTTAGGCTGTATGTCTTTCAGCTAGAATGTGTTTGCGTTTAGCCCATTATGCATGTATGTCCATGTAGACTTGGTTCATTAATTTACATGCTTCTTCATGATCCATAGCTCAGGTGGTGCTGTTCATTGTAGTTCATTACATATTAAATACTGCTCATCTACAAACTCTTTTAATGTAATTGTGTGCTGTCTGTAATAGGATAACTGTTCTCATTCTTGTCAATAGAGGGCGTTATGGTTAAGCGAATGTCTGCATACATTTCTTTGGAATGCATGTCTCTCCGTGTTTATCTTCATGCATTATTCATCATTAGTTAGCTATAAAAAAATGTGATATCAGATCAAAAACGTCTACGACGTAAAAAAAGCCAAGTTACTCACGCATAGCCTACATAGCGCTGTCCATAAGTTCTTCATTCCAACTTGCAAAAACTAGGCCTGCCTTTAAAAGTCTTGATATCAAAATGTGGCCAAGTTACAACTAACAATATTGCCTATCGTAGCTCACACTAAATAAACTAGCTCTACTCCAGAGCAATGCTATCCAAACTTTCCTAAATTATTTAATGCAACTTGGCCCTGTGTTTCTTCATCTTTGCATGTGACTTACCTTCAATTCTTTGCTCAAAGTGTAATCACAGCGTAAATTCCATAACAACGTAAAGAACGGGACAGTATGCACTATTTTTCTGATATTTTCGTAGCACGGTAAATGGCGGTGGGGAATTCCCTGGATGTTACGAAGGTAACATCGTGGTCCTACTCCGCTGAGTCGTTTCGTTCATAAAATTGGCGAAACTGGGTCAGTCACGTCGGCGAATATTCACAACGTAAAACATCTGCGGAACATGATTTCCTCACTTTTCATATTGAAGTTGTAATTTTTGCTGTTAGATTTTCATGCAATTTATTCCCAGTTGTTGGTTGGTGTATATTAATATACAGAACAACTGGATTTACAGATTGGCAGCTTTTAAGTAGCAAGTACACACCATGAAAAATTTAGTTCCATACGTAAATGTAGGGGACATGAACATTTACGTTGAGACGTATAGTGATTCACCCCAACTTTTTAATGTCTCAAAAAAATTTTTCCAAATCAGGGGACAATACTAATAATTTTGGTGACCAAATCCTGTGAACGTGTGGTGAAATACTCTGATACATGCCTGATAATAATATAAATATGAAAATGGTGAATGTAAATCAACAGAACATAAAATAATGACTACAAGATGAATACCTAATAAAATCCCAGCTGGCCCCCAAATAAATGGAACAACCCATATAGGGCTGTAGCAGTTGTCAAAGCTCTGTGCTGATGCACCTTAATGGAGAGCAAGCTGATGTTCGCGTTGGGTCTAATCAATTTCATTGCCTGTCTTGAGGCTTTTGGCAAACGCAAACATTTCACTTAAAACACATTTTTTTGTGATTAATACCATATATGGGTAGGTCTGCTGGGTGTTCCCTGCCTGAAATACAAGGCCAAGTTGAAAACTGAAACATTAAAACTGAGGACAGAAATGGCACACTATTTCAGATGCCATTCCCCTGCTTTGAAATGTTTTAATTTGGTGCTGATGCCAGTATTGTATGTTCTTATTTTTTACAAGTTTTATTGTGCTGACTTGTGGAAAATTATACATTTTTGCACAAACTTGGGCATTTTTTATTTTGCAAATGGATTGTCAGTCAAAACGAAGATTGGATATATTCACAATCACAAAGATGGGACTCGCATTGTCTCCATGTGTGTTTTGTGTGTGTACGCTGTTTTGCTAAACCCCTGAGCATTTGCCGCCCCCTGCAGGTGCACGCTATTCCCCTGCGCTCCTCTTGGGTAATGACCTGTTCCTATGCTCCCTCTGGCAACTATGTGGCCTGCGGCGGCCTGGACAACATCTGCTCCATCTACAACCTGAAAACACGCGAGGGGAATGTCCGCGTTAGCCGCGAGTTAGCCGGCCACACAGGTAGAGTCGAGGTCTTTCTCATCTCTTTCTGGTGATGGGATTTGTCTCTCCGTCTGCTCTATCCACAGGGTCTAACCATTGGCTGCACTTGCTCCTACTGTTCAATTTTTCATAAAAACTTGAATTATTAATTGAATTAGTTGCTAACCAAGTTAGTTGCTGTTTCAAGTAATGGGAGTGAGTCAGATGGGAGTGTAAAAGACCCAAAGGGAAATGACTTAATACAGATATTACACACCACTGAACATTTATGAGTATTATCCTTTCTGCAATACGCTGAAACTAATCTGGTTACAGAATAGAAAATGGCATTTTTTCGCGTGTAATTTTAAGTGTTTATTTTCTGAAACGCTCTTTACTCTTGACTTCAGGTTACCTGTCCTGTTGTCGTTTCATCGATGACAACCAGATCATCACTAGCTCTGGAGACACCACCTGGTGAGTGTGGGTACTGCATGTTGTTAGCCCCTAGGTGAAAACCACCTGCTCATCTGTTCCTTTACCTCAGCCTAGCCTGATACTACCTACTGAAAAATATGGGCTTTGTATCAGCATGTAACAGCAATGTATTTTTGTGTTTTATTTAATTTCTTTAAATTATGAACAGTTGGGATAATTGAAGTGTCCAAAATTAGATTAATGAAGTCATATTTTGGAGTTTCTTCATAGAAGTAACATGTGAGAACTGCACAACAAAGCCAAACTGACAATTTATGTGCAATGATAGGTCAGTTTAGTGTGGTGTGGAGACCAATGCGAATTGTACACAAACACTGATGCTACCAGTATTCGAGAAGCGTAAAATCATATTGTGCAAAAAATCCAAACCGATTTATCACTCTGCTCCTGCTGAATGGCTGAAGCTAAGCAGGTGTGGGCTTGGATAGTACTTGAATGGGTGACGTCCTGGGAAAACTAAGTTGCTGCTGGAAGTGGTGTTGGTGGACCAGTAGGGGGGGATCTTCCCTCTGGACAAATAAATCCCAATGCCCCAGTGCAGTGATGGGGACACTGTGCTGTCGGAGATGCCGTCATTCAGATGAGACGTTAAACCGAGGTCCTGACTCAAAGTGGTCATTAAAGATCCCATGACACTCTTCGCTAAGTGTGTGGGGCTCCCCAGTGTCCTGGCTAAATTCCCAAATTGGCATTCTCAACCTGCCACCTAATCATCCCCCTGATTTAATTGGCTAAAAAATAGTTCTCTCCCTCCATCTCAACTGATGTGTGGTGAGCAAAATGTTCTGCTGCAAAATGGCTGCCGTGCATCACCCAGGTGGGTGCTACACATTGGTGGTGGTTGAGGCGAGTTTCCCCCTCAGCATTGTAAAGTGTCCTTCAGTTTCTTGAAAGGCGCATGCAAACATAATGTATAATAATAAATGCTACTGATCCACAAATAATGGATCCGCATGTTTTTGACAGTCCTCACAGCAGGATGCGTGTTATTTTTTTTAAATAATTTTTTTATAACTCTACTCCAGCCAATCAGATTTTAAGACATCCTTTCCCTAATGCCCGCATTACTCCGATGAATCACAGCAGGTTTCAGGCCACAGTTCTGTGAACCTCTTTAGCCCAAAGTACTGTCTTCCCTTAGTAACTACTTGAAGGCAGCCACCACCTCCAAATGCATTAAATCTGGAGTACGCAACTATGTAAAACGGTCGCATTTGTTTTAACATTTAAGTCATAACATCCCTTGGCCCTGCCCACAGAGAAAGAGGCACACCCCCAACCCCACTGCTTCCACAGACCTCGTCGTGAATGCGCATCCAAGTTTTCTAGATACAATTGCAAGATTACAAACTGGTATAGCTAAAGTTACAGCAAAAATGTCAGCTACAAGAGTCCAGGTAAAACAACGGAATCTCTTCTGTTGTTGCAGAGTTGCGTCACACTGAGTTTGTGTAGCGTTAGTCTGAATCAGGCGTTATCTGGCTACAGCTGGCATACATGGCTGTAGCCGAGTAGCCGGTTCTAGCTAACATGATCTATGCAACAGATGATTTCAGAAAACATTTCCTTCTTCCCAATAATAGCCGACGAACGAAGTAACGTTAAGTATAATAGCAACCTAGCTACTATTCATTATATAGGCACAATTAGTGCTGAAACTTGACCTATCTGTCCAGTAGAAACAATGGGAGCTCCCTATCTGTGTTTATATCAATACACTCCCCAATATCTTGCCATCTTCTAAAATGAGCACCTATGTTTACTCTAGTTTTCAAGCGAGCTTTATCCAAATCCATTTTCTTTTTCTTTGCATGTAATGGCGTCGGTGTAATGGGTCGCTTCTCCGCCATTGTTGGTGAAATGTCTAGCTGGTGAAGTTCAATCTCATTGTTGATTGGTTCGTGACGTGAACCGGTCCATCTTTTCGATTGGTTTGTAATGTGGCACTTTGTCTTGAAAACAAAAATTTGGGCTAAATCGCTGGTTTTAGAATGCAGAATTTCAGGATATAAAGTGCTATGACTGCCACCAACTAAGCATGGCCATTCCCTGATATCTTTCTAAACAAAAGTTGCGTACTCCAGCTTTAACTAGTTACCCAGTTTGATTGCTAATTTACACACTTATTGAACACAGTTCTAGCTAGCTGAAGTTACTTCTCGTAACTGAAATGTCACGAGTTGCCTAAGTGCACTGTTATTAGTTGGGGAGACATTTGTTTAGTGCAAAAACATATTTGTGAATCAGTTGCGTTTATTTGTGGATCAGTGACATTTATTTATTTTTGAGACGATAATACCCCCATATGCTGTGCTTTCTGCACACTTCCTGCGCAGCTCATCTGGTCGACTGCAGAGTGATTCGAAGTTGTGGCTGGCAGCAGATTTTCTAGCGCAGGGCTGCCTGATCCTGTTCCTGGAGATCTACAGTCCTGCAGTTTTCACACCAACCCTTACAAAAACACCTCATTCAACATCTAGATTGGCCAGCCCTGCTATAAATAAATAAAAATCCAGGACGAGACTAATTTGAGCAAGGGCGTGATGCATTCAAAGATGGGGTTAAACCATTGTGCATGCTAAAGCTTTCATCCCATTGTCTGTCTTTGCCAATAATTTTGATCTCCTCCCTGCCGCATATCACTGATTGTCCTGCCCATATGATTTTGTTTGCAGTTGTCTGTGGGACATTGAAACTGGCCAACAGACGACTACTTTCGCTGGCCACACTGGTGATGTCATGAGCATCTCGCTGGCGCCAGACACAAAGCTCTTTGTATCAGGTGCTTGTGATGCCTCCGCCAAACTCTGGGACGTCAGGGAAGGCATGTGCAGACAGACGTTCACCGGCCACGAGTCCGACATCAACGCCATCTGTGTAAGTCCAGCCTCGTATTTCTCTGTCTACAGATCAGTCGGACAGGTGTACACCATTAAAGCTAACATTGAGTGATGTAAGGAACACCATACCAGTGAAGTAATGAGTGTTACCAGGATGCAGTGAACAAACGCAGGCTAATACTTGCACAATAGTACAAAACATGACCTTATGTACTGCCTGAAGAAGGTCTCACTTCCTGTGCAAGTACTGACCCGTGTTTGTGCTTACCTTCCATTTTGAGTTTGCACTGTCCTAACACCATAAGCCGAAAAGAGAATTTCAAGAGAATTGGTGTTTGACAATTTACTTTCAAATGGACAATTTTCATATGTTCTTCTACAAATTAAATTTTCTCATGACATGGCTGTTTTGAATCTTGTATTCATGCTAACCATTGAACTTCTCTCTATGGTAAAGAACTTGTCCTTATTTACAAGCTGTGTGTTCTGTGTATCCATTTTCCCAGTTCTTCCCAAATGGCAATGCGTTCTCCACGGGCTCAGACGACGCCACCTGCAGACTGTTCGACCTACGGGCCGACCAGGAGCTCATGGTGTACTCCCACGACAACATCATCTGTGGCATCACCTCCGTCTCTTTCTCCAAGAGCGGCCGTCTACTGCTGGCCGGGTACGACGACTTCAACTGCAACGTCTGGGACACCCTCAAGGCTGACCGTGCTGGTGAGTCATAAACACAGCCCGTTTGTTGTTGGATTTTTGTTTATTTTAAATAGAGCAGCAGAAAAATCCTACCTGAAAAACTATGTAAAATGAGCCTGATTTACTAAGAACTGTACCATGTGCAAAACCTTTTAGCATACTCAAGACCTTGGTCATGGTATTCGTTTTGCACCAATAATTGGTTATGTTATTAGTCTTGCGTGTGCTAAAAGGGTTTGCACATGCTAAAGGTCTTGGTAAATCGGGCCCCTTCTGTGCTCTGAAAAAGCACTAGCAAAATGTATTTACGTGCTGCTTATTTTTATGATTATTTCAGAGGCGTTAGTTTAGTATGGACTGTAAATATGTGCAAACTTCTTGGCACTCAGCACCAGTCTATGTCCAGTATTGCAGCCAAACGACTTTTGTGTTCCATTTCCACGGTATTGCTTAAGCTAGTATGGCACATTTGTTGCTTAGTGTCTAGATGTGCGTGAAATACTTTTAATTGCTCTGGGCATTAAGCCCCACTAATTATAGATGCCGACTGCTTTTTCAAACATGTGCATAAAGGCTAAAGCAACTCACACCATCTCACATTAGCAGCACATATTTGGGACTTGCTGTAGTGTGCAACCTTGTTTTCTTAACTTGTCAGTTCTGGCCACGCAGAATGTACTGTTGCTAAGTGAGGTTGTTTGACTGCATGCGTTTGAAGTGTGTTCTTAGAGACTACTACCAATAAAGTCACCATCAATCATGGTTGTTGACTCGGCAGCCTCTAATTTAGTGTCGTTGTTTTGTTTTTTTTTGTTTGTTTTTTTGTGTGAAGTAGCTTTTCCTCATCAAAGGAACTGAGATTATTCTAAGAACTCATCCACACTTCAGAGCTGACACTGATAGATAACCTTCACTGATTCTGTGGCTTAGTCTTCTTGTTTTGTTACGCAGCTTTCTCAGTTAGTTTGTCATGATGTAAGTTTTGTCACAACGTCCTGTGACTAGTTACAGCAGTCAGGACATGGTGCAAATATACCATTGCTGAGGTTATAGGGCTCTATTTCCGGCCGGCGCATGGCATGTGACGAGCCGTCAGTCAATGGCGCACTGGGCGTCGCTACTGAATTTCACTATTTTCGGACCAAAGACGAGTCCACAGCTTACAGCAGACTGCAGTGGAAGACGATTGCGTTATATCTATTTTGCATTCATATCACAAAAAGATTTATAATATCAATGCATTTGTTTCACAAGAGAATGTCAGGAACTAAGTAGGCCTATACTTAAAGGGTAACAAAACACGCTGGTTTCGCTAGACCCCGCCCACTTTTGAAATTTGAGAAATGCCTAAATCTGGGTGTGATAAGGTAATAATATAGGGGCTGAGCTCCAGGTATCAAACCATGCCCCAGCATTTTTTTCCCCCCCACTAGTAGCCTAAAGCTCATTTCTACTCTGGACAGCACTCACAGCGGCTGCTTTGTTCCCCTCTCTCTCTCTCTATCTCACTACCTCTCTCGCTCATACACACAAAACATGCTAGCGCAAGCTGCTGCCGAGCCCCCGTTTGAGCTTATAATGATGCTGCCAGCAAATCGAAAATCACACGCTGTCCAAATAGTTACCCACACCATGTAGGCTACTCATTTTATAAAGGCTGTAGGCAATCACACTACCTTCTAGATATCAACAATATTGGTTTCCATTTCAACGGGTGGACATGTGGTCACTGCACTGAACTCTCCAAGAGAGTATGTCTGTTGTAGGGACGTACGTTTCAAAGGTAAACGTGTAGCATGCGTACACTGATCAGCCACAACATTAAAACCACTGACAGGTGAAGTGAATAACATTAATTATCTCATTGTTATTTTGGTTCTGTACTCTAGCACTTTGAGTTTGAAAGGATACAATGACAATGAGGTGGAAGTGCACTGTCCGCTTTAATTTGAGGGTATTTTCATCCATATCGGATGAACCATTTAGAAATTATAGAACCTTTTGTACATAGTTCCTCCCCCCCCATTTTTGGGCATCAAAAATATTGGACAGTTTAACATAATGTAGAATAAAGTAATCATTTTTAATATTTGGTTGCATATCCTTTGCATGCCATGACGTCTTCCTGATGTCTGTGACCCCACAATATGGGTCGACAGACATATAAAATACGACGACAATCTATCGGGGTTATTTTGAGTGTTTATACCATCATTTTTGAAGTCAAACTATCGTTGAATCCTTTACTTTGTGCTGGCCTATATTCTCTGTGGAAGTACGGTGGTGGAGCGAACATGGCCATTGCAACTTGTTGCTCTTCTTTGTTGTTGTAGTCGATAGTTTGACTTCAAAAATGATGGTATAAACACTCAAAATAACCCCGATAGACTGTCGTCGTATTTTATTTGCTTTGGGTTTCACTGTGGAGTGTTTAAGTGCGTTTGGTAGTGGATGCTACCGGTTACCTTAGAGTTGCGCTAGCATTAGCAACGTGTGTATGTCCAAAAGAAGGGACAGCATAGAATTAGCTGAAAATGGTTTCCATCAATCAACTACATCATGGGTAAGTCGTAATTGAGACGTTATGTCCAAAATTCCAAACTATCCCTTTAACCTTAGCTAGCTAGCTATCTGGGCTATATACAGCTAGACCCTTCTCCTTTCAGCAGTCAATAGGGCTAATGCAATGACTTCAGCCTTCTGACTCTGATTAGAAGAGCAGAGGCCAGTATGTCACTCCATCCAGGCCTGAAAATTGTGTGTCAAAGTAATGTAGAATAACGGCAATAACTCATTATTTAATGGCCATCCCCTGAAATAGCAGGATTTATTTACATTCATTAAATGCTTTTTCACTGGCAACAGGTTTGAATAGGTTATGAATGCATGCATTCAGGTCATGCATGCATTGCTTGGGAAAGCCCCGCTATTAGCAACTCGCCCTGGACTGACACACCCACACAGCGGCTCTCCTCCCACTTCGGCGTGCAGCGAGTCAAACAGGCTCAGGCGCATGAAAATCCATGACGAAATTGCCACTTCGCCAGGGCGCTGGCTCGCCACACGCCATCCATAATGGAAGAGTGTCCATAATCTCCTATATTGGGAAAGAGTCCAGAAACCAGAATGAACTGGAATGCATGAGACGGGTTTGAACAGCAAGATTTTCCAGTCAATATGGTTCAGAAATGCAGTGGTGAGGGAGGGGTGGTTCCAGGGTACTGAGGGAAGGAAAGGGTGTTTTCATTACAGTCCTGTGATATAAGGTGCTAATTATCGTTCCATATTCCAGGTGTGCTGGCTGGCCATGACAACCGCGTCAGCTGCTTGGGTGTGACAGATGACGGCATGGCAGTGGCAACTGGATCCTGGGACAGTTTCCTCAAGATCTGGAACTAAAGCCTTAAGGTATGTATTAATTCATCCATCGGTTGTAAGGGAATGGTTTTTGTTTATTCAGTGTTAAATTGTTCCTTAAATATTTAACCAAAATATCCATTTTACCAAAAAACTAAAAATTGTTTTACAATACTGCTGAATATGGCACTTAAAGAGGCTGTTTGGAGCGCTGGAGTTTTTTTGTCTTAAAATGTTCCAAGTAGCCATGTTTTTTTAGTAGCCAAGTCATTTTGTAGCTTTAATTTTTAAAGTTCTTAATCAATAATCTGTACGTCGGCTTTCGCAGTAACACATAAACTTCATCTGACTTGAGATATTTTGCCTCTTTTTCAAACAGCCTCAAATGTTCATAGTATTGCAAGTTTTTTTTTTAATGATTTTTTTTATTTTTTTATCACTGGATAGCTTGATAATATATAATTGTTTAATAACTGCTTGGTTCTGTGTTCGGTTGCTTTTGAGATATCAGTATAATGCCATATTAGAGTGCAGATTTTATTAGAGTGCAGAAGTTACTTCATTTAATAGATCAAAAATCAATTAAATCATTTCTCTTCTTGCCTTCTTAGATGGCATTTGGACTCAAGTTGACTGGAAGATCATTCCAACTTCAAAAATGTTTCGCTGCATATCCAACCTTCTCAAATAAACGCCATGGAAAACTCGACACCCCAAAAACTACGAAGGGAAAAAAAAACGATACATTTCCTTCTCTTTCCAAAAGAAGAGCACAATTGTTTTATCACCCAACTAAAATAAAATAAGTAAATCCAGTGGTATTCGATGAAAACTAAATTGTGCATTCCGACTGGGACCACATTATGTTTGTTACGTGAGAGAACGCAAAACACTACTACCCCATGCAATTGTATCATATATGTTAAACAACTGTTGGAGTGTAATTGTACAAAATCGATCGATCTCCTATTTTTTTTTTTGTCTTCTTCCTTTTTTGTTCCAAGAGTTATTTGGAGAACTGTTAAAATGAAAATTGAAAGCTTTCTTTTATCTCAGTCTAAAGATTTTAGAATTGAGCATGTAGATGCATTTGAAATGTTTTTTTTTTTTTTTTTTTTTTTTTTTAATCCAGCTTTATCATGAGAACCACAGCTCAATATGAAGCAAAACAATAAAGCAAGTGCTTTCTTTGAGTCCGCGATCAGATTTCAGGGGATACCAATCGTGTATATTTAGGGCCAGGATATTTTTTTCAAATTTTTTCCAATTATTATTATTCCCCTCCCTTTTCCTCTTCTTTACACACATCTTTGTTTGCACAAAAAATAACTTTGCAGATATAATGTTGGAAACTAACCAAGCACATGCTGTTAACGATACCGAATGCTTGTTTTTAAAACGAAACAAAAAAAAAAAAAATCATAAAAAAAAAAAAATCACAATTTTAACTTTTTTTTTTTTTGTTGTCATTATTCTTGTTATTAGGTAATGTGGAGTCAGTTAGGATGAACCCCTCATCTCTATTGTCTTATTTTACCTTTTTAGGTTTGGTTTTGGATGGGGGTTGGGGGGGGGGGGGTGGGTGTGTGTGTGTGTGTGTGTGTGTGTGTGTGTGTGTGTGTGTGTGTGTGTGTGTCTCAAGGGTTGTAGGTCATAGGGTTAGGGTAGGGTAGGGTTGGGCAGGTGGGGCGGAATTTTTACATGGTTCCACTCTGGAATTTCCTGTTTTAACAGAGATCCCCATTCCGAGCTTGGAAATGCAGTTACTATCTGTGAATGAAATATTGTAAAAAAAATAAAATTATAAAAAAACCACAACAAAAAAAAATCAATGTTTGAAAAATGTTTAAACTTCAAGTTAAAAATAAAATTTATTTTGGTTTGCCATGGGTGGGTTAACTCTTAGAATTGCATGCTGTAGAATTGCTTAAAGTGCATACGGAACTAAGTCTTTTGATGTTTTTCTTTTAGGAAAATAACTTAACCATAATCATTGCAGTCGTATCCATAATTGTTTTGCCTACTCTGTGCATACACCTTTCAATTAAACTGGCTGAGCTATGCACTTGGGAGAGAAGTAAACGTCAGGTCGCAACTACAAATTTACTGTGAACACACACTAACCTGTTCTGATGTCCACCCTAGGAATGATTCTTAAAAGCAATGAAAAAAATCCCTCCTGTTGTGAAACTAAACAGACCTCCTTTTCACACATACAAATGGAACAAAAAGATTCTTAGTTCTTCTGTAACTAGTACTTTAAAAATGCTAGACTCATTTTTGTAACTTTTTTTGCTTTCTTTAATAAAAAATAAAAAAAGCATCTGAATGGCAGAATTTTCTGTTCCCTTCTCACTGTAAACAAGCGCTCTTTATTTAGCAGTAGTGCCATTTTTTTTCTGCAACACTGTACAAAATGTGATGTAATTGTGCATTAGGCCTGGAGTAAAGAAAAAATGTAAAAAAAAAAAAAAAAAAATCCCTTTTCTCTTTCCATGAAATAACTGTAGAGCTCTGCACCTCACTGTACCCTTTCACCTTTTGTATTTAATTTTAAA
This sequence comes from Synaphobranchus kaupii, assembly GCA_029718625.1. NCBI lineage: Eukaryota > Metazoa > Chordata > Actinopteri > Anguilliformes > Synaphobranchidae > Synaphobranchus > Synaphobranchus kaupii. The sequence goes on from CM056380.1 coordinate 86,148,176, forward strand.
GTCTGTCAGTGTACTACAGAAAGCTGGATGCAAGATAGAAACTATATTAAAATGTACTGTTATTTAAGATGTAATAAAAAGCAGTTGGAGATGTTTCTCTCGTGTTGTGAATTTTTCATTCTGGAACAAAGCTTTTTCGCTCACTGGTCAGTGAATTTCACCCTGCTGCCATGTTTCTTGTCACAGCGTGCATTTCATTTCCATAATTTAATCCTTGGTACTGTTTGGAAATGGGATGGCACCACACACACACATATAGGGCACTAAAACGGGAGGACCTTTCAGGTTCAGCCCTTGGCTTGTTATCAAGAGACTGCACTAGGAGTCTAGAGGTGGAACACAATTGCCCTCATCGCTGCCTTCTCTCCCAGGTTTCCAAGGCACCCAGACTGTTAAAGATGGGCCTCTTCTCCACAGCACTCGCTCCATCCTGTTGTACTCTTTACTTTAAGATGTTTTGGGGACAAATACATGGGAAGAGCACACAAGCTTCAACTGCGTGACTCCTGGGCCGTGACTGAATATGATCCCTTCACCCCTTTGAGGGTGCATATTTGAGTCAACTTCATCAAAAAGCTTCTCAGTATTCTGAGAATTCTGAGTCTAAACTGGCAAAGAAAGAAATGTGTCTTTAAAGAATGGCCAACACACTAGTGGGCATTAGGGTATAGCCTACTGCAGGTAGGTAATTTTGAGAACATTGTGTTTTGGTGGGTTGTTTCTACTGACTTATTTTTCCATAGAGCTCAATGGGAAAATGAGTCAGGAGAAACAACCCTTAAAGTGACCCATCCATATCTACTGCATATCTGGCAGCAGAGTGATGGTTTGAGGCTTGTTTGAAACCTCAGACCTTTGATGACTTGCGGCCATTTAGCCAACCATGGGTTCCACACTTTTCCCATGTAATTTACAGCTTAATCTGTTCCCACCCCCCAATTCCCATAGAGATCCATTCAAATGCAGAGAGGTTATAGTATCGCTTGTAAGTACCGGAGTACCTGAAAATAAGATATCAAGAGTCTTTTGATATGCTTTTATACTCAGTCATGATAGCATCATCTGTTTACCTGTGGAATGTCCCAAATAGGTGTTTTTTTTTTTTTTTTTTTGCCCCGGTCCCCACTTTTTTGGAACGTGTTGCAGGCATCAAATTCGGAATTAGCGTATATTTACAAAAATCAAAGTTGATAAGGTAAAACATTAAATATCTTTTCTTGATGTAAAAGGAAATTTAGAAATCACTGCTTTCTGCTTTTATGTGCATTTTACATACTGTCCCAACTTTTTTTGGAATTGGGGTTTGTAATTAAATGAAATTTGTTGAAGTAAATGTGCGCCACATCTTGACCAATTCAAACAAGATATTGTATGAATGTAGTTTCCTATTCTGTAGGAATATCAGGTGGCAGCTGTATGGTGCATATAATCTTAAACCGAATGTTCAGTAACCATGAACGTTGCCACAAGAGGGCGGAATGGACCACAGTGCTATTACAACCAAAGATTGGAACGCCCAGACAATCATCGGCAAGTAATACCAAAATACCATCGATACTCATGTAATGATTAAAGTGTGTGTGTGTGGGTGTGGTGCTAATAGGGCTACCTTTGCTTCACTCCACGTAGGCTACGTCTTTACAACTCTTCTGTTTGTTCCAGTTTGTACACTATTAATCATTGTCATGAAGAGTAGCGATAGCCGATCACTGGTCTGAGTCTTCTCCACCAATTCGCTAAAACGAATGTAGTACACCACGACATTGTGTACATCATACACTTTAAAAAGCTAATTATACAGTCCTGGCCGAAGTTATTCTCAAACACTTTGATCCTAACCGGGTTGCTTTGGTAGTCCTGTTTAAGTCGTGATCCCCCCACGCCTTTCCTTTAGCCTACTGTGGAACACCTAAATCCTTTTTCCTGCGTAGTGCTGTAGACTCGGCCATGGATTAGGACAGATCTTGAGAGCGGATTTAGGATATCCGACTGACACGTGTTGCACAGTTTTACATGGCCCCGGTTAATTTACAACCAACGCTCACCGTCCTATGAGTCGTTCATTTACCATTTTAAAGTGCTAATGTGGAAGGAAGGTGGACTCAGTCACTAATATTGAAGGAGGATATTTACGCACGACACCGAACGTGTCTCCAAACAAAGCCGACACCTGTCAAAAGACTATGGACTATCGACTGGAATATGTGGATTATCTCGAAGACGTGTAGCCTAATACATCGGGTGGGAATTCAGCAAGTCTTGCTGCCGTTAGCATCAAGAGACTGGACTGGGAGTTGGTATCATGTGCAATGCCACGCAGTTATGAAGGAAAGGGACCCTTCTTTTCAGGATTTAGAGTAATATACTGGGTACCGACACTGTCTGGAACTCTCTCATTGGCAAGTTTGTGCTGCGTCTCAGACGTCGTATAAAATGAGCCTTTTTTCCTTTGTAAAAACCAGGCAGTGTATTTATGTTCAACACAACATAATTGCCAAGCGAAGGAGAAAGGTAACCTATATGCGGTTTGGTGCAAATATCCTAAGTTTCTGACACCGTGGGTTTTTACATGGAGAAGAAAACTGACCGGACTAGCAGATCAGAGAGGACTCCATCTCCTACACTGGCCCCGTCGTCTCCGATTATGATTCCATGTTCTCCAGTCAGGGGGCCGACCACCCCGGGAAGGCGGCCCTCCTCCCCGTTCACGTCTCCCACTCCAGTGCTGATGACGTCTCCGAAACTCTGGCAGAAGTCTTCAGTGTCCCGGCTAGCGGAAGAGTTTTTTTGGATTGGCGGTAGCATTGTGGCCACACCTAAATGGAGAATGGGGCAAATAGGTAAGATATGCTGGTGGAAAAAAGTGTTTATATTCGGTGGTTGGTTTGAGAATCCCATTAACCCCTCTAATTAAGCAACGTGTTTTCAACAGATGTGTTTCACATTATCCAATATGCTGCATATTGCAGCATATTAACTGCATAACAACCAGACAACATGAAATCACCCAGAAAATGTTATTGTGAACAGTGTTATTACTTTTATTAATTCATTAATTACTTGTGAACAACAGGGGAAAACCTTGTTACCCACAACAAGTACAAACCGATGTTACCGATCAGCTTTGAATTAGGACCACTCAGAAATTAGGCCAAAGGCCAAAGCTTGCAGGCTGATGATACACACACACACACACACACACACACACACACACACACACACACACACACACACACACACACACACACACACACACACACACACACACACACACACACACACACACACCATCCATGTCCATTTTATTCCACTAAACGGGAGACAGCTTCCTACAGTTAGCAGGGCATACCTCCTACCTTTGCAGCACCAAGAGTTTGGGGTTTCCAAATTCCCACAGAAGACACTACAATGACTACAGATGCAATCCTTTACAAACATTATTCGCTGTATCCTCTGACCTCATGGAAACACAGAGAAGCAAGATACAACACAGCGACACAGTAAAGATTGAGCCATGGGTTACTCTGTGTTTCTTACAACATCACAAATGATACAGTTCAGAAAGTATTATTATTCTCTTTCAATTAATAAAATCTTTGCACATTATCACCAAAAAAGCATGATGTTTTTACTCTGCTAAATTCATAGAAACTGTTATACGTCTATACTTTATTTGTATTTGTTATGCCCGAAGGACAACAGGACAATTGCTGTGAAATAAACAGTTTCAGAATGCTATTATATGTTTATAACAACTGAAAGTTTAGTGCAGCCAACAAAATACGTCCTTCCAACTAAATAGCAAACTTTGTCATTCAGTGCCAAATCTGGGACAGTCAAGGAGATCATATTGTTACAAATTGGATGACTCACTGGCCTTTACATTAAGCCCTCTACCAAAAGACTGCTGACAAAAGCATGCTTAAGTGCATCTCAAAAAGTACTGCATCCTGCCTGCAATTCCACCTTCAGAGTAAAGTGTTATGTGGGAATTTGACAGTGCAGCAATACAAACGTTCAACAAAAGAAGCCCTTTAATATTTAGTCAACAAGGAAAATATAAAGCTGGTATAAGTGGGAAACTATCCTGATCAGACATTGTAGATATCTTACATTCAGATTTAAATGAGTTACATTGTGAATGCAGTGCTCTTTGTCCTTGAATTTAGAGCAAAGAGAAACATTTAAACTTATCCGTTCTGAACTTCTGTTCAATGACTGCTTCTGTCACAGGGAGCTACTGGGCTGACTTCATATAGGCCTCTGAAACAGCCTTTGTTACAAAAACATCCAAGGTATCTTAATGAAAGCTTTTTAAAAATTATATTCATAAAAAACTGTCAAATTAAAAATTCTGGTTAATTGTGCAAAATTAAAACAATATGTCGTTCCCCCTTACTCATTTTCTACTCACTTTAATGTAACACGTCTTTGATAAGAAATGTAAAAATATATATTATTTTATCCTATGATATGACTTGGCAAGTTTGATTGAATCATGATGATGGTTTAATCTTGGAAGATACAAGCTACAGGGTTACAACTCTATAGCCACATAAACAGTCCTAATGTGCCCTGAACGTAAGCAACAGTACATTTTTTAAATATTCATAAGTATCATTGCTGAAAATGATACACAGATCTTGCCACCATAAGAATTCTTAAGTCATTTTTAAAAGTGGTGGCCTTTTGTGTTTATTTTCTAAATGTGCTATTCTTCTGTATATCAACCAATTTGATAACTTTTAAGGGATCAAGGGGGTATTTCATGAAGTGAGATTAAGGAGATTACTGGCTAACCTTTGTAAATATTTTTAATTTGACGACGTCCGATTGAAGCTTGGGTTACTTCAAAATATTTACTAAAGTTAGCCGGCTAAGTCCTTAATCCTGCTTTGTGAAATAGCCCCCAGGAAATCCTTTTCCATCGGAGATGGAATTTTTGTTTGTTAGTTTTGTTTTCAATTTGTATTCCTTGTGGGAAATGTCCACTTTGAAATGTGGTGTGACAGGCTGATTTTAAATGCTGATATACCCATTGACTGGAAGGGATGGGTTCCTCATTGGCTGGTGTTTTCTCTCACTCTGCGCTCGCCCGGTGAAAGTGGAGAGGTGCATAAGCTCCATGCAGGCCGGGACTCAGATGGTGAAGCTGCGCGGCTCCTCCAGGTGTCTCACGCGCTGCTACTACCTGGATGAGCACAAGTCCTGCATGCGCTGGCGGCCCTCTCGGAAGCACGAGAAGGCTAAGAGTGAGTACTTTCAGTGCCCTGCGCTTCCCTGTGCCCTGCGCTTCCCTGTGCCCTGCCCAATTGAAGAAGGATATTTCTGCAATGGGCTGGATTTAGAAAGGCATTAGAGAATTCCATATCAGGTGAATAAATAAAAAAATTGGAGTGAAGCTGGTAGAACAACAACAACAACTACAAAACAGTTGGTATTATACATTCTTGTAATAGAGTCTAGGAATACACACCTGGAACCTTACCAAATAATCCCATGGCAGCATGCATTGAAGTGCTTAATGCTGTGCAGTACTCTGTGCAAGGGCATTAGGGGTTTCAGGCTGCTCTGGAGAACCTTTTTTTACAGGGGCACTCCTTCCTAAACAACCTGTCTCCATTAAGTAGTCAGTTGTTAATCAGTGCACATTAGTGATGAGATTTAGTATTTGACTGATTTGACTATCACTAATGAATAAATGCTGTGGTCTGTGGGAAAATGCATGTACAGTAGATTAACAACAGGAATAAGAAGATATATTTTTTCATTCAAAGATACAATTTCAAGGTACAATTTCTATATTATATTTTTGTGCCTGATTTTGCAATGTCATACTTTCTTGCACAGAAATAGTTGCTGTTAATATTCAAACATTTTAAGAATATTCAGGGAAGAAATCAAAATGTTCCACCGTAAACCATGTACAGTTTACAATTCTGCTATTGTAGCATGTTAAATATGTTTAAAGGCAATAAGTATGGGTCCTCAAATGATAAATAGAGACGATGCCAGGTGTTATCAGGTTCACAACCTACAACATAGTTAGGTGCGATATCAGGTGCAAGAAGGAGGTTGATGATATCGCGTTTTAAAAATGCAAGTGGATGTAAGTTTAAGTATAAATAGGAGTATTCAAACCAGAATGAATGCTCAGAGGGTTTGCTGAACCAAGATGAAATATGAACAGTGAGTTTTCAGTCTGCAGCTGAAGGCAGGCAGCGTGCAGTTCCTACTAGTATGCCATAAGATTTGTATTTTATCAGAGGCCACAAATGGTAACCAGTGGATGGAGATGAGAAGTATGAAACAACAAACATGATGTTGCATTTTCATCCAAATTTAAATGCAATTACAATTCCATCTCAAGATGGTTGAGGGGGTAGAACTGTTATATATTCTGTTTGGTAATTTGAATTCTGTACTGCACTAATGTTCTGTACTGCACGAATGTTCATGCATTTTCACCCATTCTTTTGCTCTATAGTTACCATAGACTCCATCCATGAAGTTTGTGAGGGCAAGCAGTCAGAGATCTTCCAGCGCTATGTGGACCGCAACTTTGACCCCAACTGCTGCTTCAGCATTTACTACGGCGCTCACATGGAATCACTGGACATAGTTACCGGTGCTGGGGAAGAGGCACGCACCTGGATTACAGGCCTTAAGTACCTCATGGCAGGCATTAGTGATGAGGACAGTCTGGCCAAGAGACAGCGCACTCGGGATCAATATCCTTTCTGCTGCTACTAGAGGCAGCGAATCTGCTGGAGAATCACTTGAAACACTTCCTCTGTCCACCATTACTCACAGCAACAAAAGAATATCAGCACTTAGTGTGATCCAGGTCAAAGTCAGCGATTACATTTGTCATCAGTCAGAGAGGGGTGTCCAAGCTAAGGCCTGGAGGTCAAATATGGGTGCCAGGTTGAATTATGTCCACAGAGCAATTAATAACATTTTTGAACGGGGTCCACTGTAGGTCATAGACCACGATTGAGCAATAGACCATAAGTATTGTGTCATGGTTTATGACCCTTTTTCCCTTGCGGTCGTGTTCCTCGGTCGCCACACGTGGGCGCTGCTCCGTTGGTGGAGTTTTGGCTCCGTCCCTTCTTTTCACGGAGTAAATAATCAGTGTTCACAGCTGGGATGTAATGCCGGTGAGCTATTTAAGCCCATGTTCCTTTTGTTCTGGGCTTTGATATTAATTGTTAATTGTTGATTGTGATTGTTTGTTCTGTGGTGTATTTTCTGGTATTATTTGTGCTGTTTTGTGTGCGGTTTATTTTGCCCTTTTAGAGTTTTAATCGTATGATTGGATCTAGGTTTTAAGGAGACCGTTTTGCTCCGTTGTGCTTTTATTGGAGTTTTGCGGTACTTGCCTTGGTGCTTTGAGCTTGCAGGTTGAATTCCTGTTTGGTGTGCTCATTTCAGTCTCCGCTTTCTAGTCTGTCCTTTGTTTGTCGTTCTACCTAGATCCATTGCCCCTTACTAAGAGACAGGGCATTTGTATCATACTAACTTTAGGGTTTTAATTATTCTTTGAGGCAGGTTGGTTATTTTCGATTAAGTTTGCGTTGGTCTTTTGTTACCGCTGTTCCTGTTCGCCCTTTTTGCCTGTGGGACGATTTTGTTCGGAACTGTAGTTCTGTTCGTTCTCCGGGTATGTTTCTCCTTATTTGGAGCTTGGGCGATGTTGTGGACATGTCTGTGCATGACTGCGTGTTTCTGAAAATAGCCTCGGAACGTTAGCTCTCTGTTCCATTTCGCCTCGTTACATATTCATTTACTGAGAGGCTAGAGTGTGTGTTTTCAATTAAGCTTGCGTTAGTCATGTTTGCTAGTAAAGTTATGGGACGACGGTGCTCCGTCGGCTCGCCTGTAAAATGTTTCTCTCTCCTGGGAGATCGGGCGTTTACCCCTTTACGTTTTCTCGATCAATGCGGGACTTGCCTATGTGGATGTAGTTATTCGGACTCTTCCCCCCGGCGTACTTGCCTATGTGGAAGTAGCTATTAGGACTCGTCCCCCCTGGCGTATTTGCCTATGTAGATGTAGTTATTAGGACTCATCTCCCCTGGCTTTTCTGTTCCTGCTTCCTGGTCGTTGCATTTGACTGCGAGCCTATCAAACTAGCCATGGAATGTTATATCTGTTCCTTCGCCTCGTTACATTCCTCTTTATCAAGAGGCACGGCATTTATTTTCTATTTAACTCGTGTTGGTCTTTTAGCCTGTGATGTCCGGTGCAGCTGTCCTGTTCGTCTTTTTCACCTGCGGGACGATTTTGTTCGGAACTGTAGTTCTGTTCGTTCTCCGGGTGTGTCCCTCCTTATATGGAGCTTGGACGATGCTATGGACATGTTTGCGTTTGACTGCGAGCCCTCGATAGTAGCCTTGGAACTTTAGATCCCTGTTCCTTTCGCCTCTTGGTATACTAATTTCTATTCGTTTTCAGTGTTTGTTGGTTGTGTGTGTTTTATGTGTACCTTTTATGCTACTCGCCTGTTCTTATGCGTCTCGTTGCCCAGACAGGGCGTCTGTTGTTTCTGGCTCTTTCTTCTGTCACTTTGCTCGTAGAAGTATGGGAACCTGGTGCTCTGTTCCATTGGCCTTATTTGGTTTTCTTGCTGAAAACTTGGCGTTTGCGCTTCTACTCATTAGTGTGTGACAGTGAGCTGATTTGTAGCTTTGGTACGTGTGTTCTTGTCTTGTCTCCTCCCTTAACTGCGGGGTTTCCCGCCTTAGTGGCCTTAGTGTAACGTTCCGTTCCCTTCCTGTCCTTTTTCCGTGTTTTCCCTTTTTCCTTCCGTGTCATGTTGGATTCCCTTGTCCGTGTTTTCCCCTCTGCTACAGACTGGGCGTTTCCCCTCTGTCTCGTTCGTTTGGTTTCCCACTTTAGTTTCCACCTATCGCCTTTCCCCCTCGTTGCATGCATTCCTCACCTTTGTGTTTAGCAATCACTCCCGGTTACTTTCCACACCTGTGCCTTATTGATTCCAATTTCACTGCCCTATTTAAACCCCCGTCTGGTTGCTAGTCGGCGCCAGTTCGTTAACTTACCTTGTTCGTTGTATGGTCTCCACGTTTCTGGTCCTGTGATTCTGAGCATTTGGTTGTGGGTTTAAACCTCACAGCTTTCGTTTTACCTGCCTTCCAGTTCGGTATTTCTCCAGCCCGAACATTTACTGCTTTGCATGTCTCTAACCTGTCTCCCTCTTATCACCAGCTGTTCCAGCTTCTACCAGTCTGTAGCTATTGTAATCCCTGTGTGTGTTACGGTACCTCCAACTCCAGCTCGAGTTGCGTTCGCAATTGGCTGCACAGCTTCGTAATCCTGCAGTAGTTCCTGTCCGGCCGTGGCTACCTCCATTGCTGCGGTTACGGTTCCAGGTTCTTCAGCATACCCAGCTACCCCAACCGGACCTACCTGAGCTCCGGCACACAGCGCTACCCAGCCGGTTTCTGCCGGCTACTTACCCTTTGTTCGGTCCAGTATTCGTGGATCCTCCCGGTTCCGCTCCGGTCCAGTTCCAGTAATAACTAACCTTCTGTTTGTCTGTCCAGTTCCTGAGTGGACCTCCCGGTCCAGTTCCAGTCCAGTACCAGTGTGAAGTTCGCCGTCTGTAAAAGTCCAGTTTCAGCTTGGAACAAGTTTGCCGTTCCAGTAATCCAGTCCTGAGTGGACCTCCCGGTCCAGTTCCAGTCCAGTCCCGGTGTGCAGTTCACCGCCTGTAAAAGTCCAGTTCCGGCTTGGAACAAAGTGCCGTTCCAGTAATCCAGTTCCTGAGTTGGACCTCCCGGTCCAGTACAGTCCAGTTCCGGCTTGGAACAAAGTTGCCGTTCCAGTAATCCAGTTCCTGAGTTGGACCTCCCGGTCCAGTACAGTCCAGTTCCGGCTTGGAACAAAGTTGCCGTTCCAGTAATCTAGTTCCTGAGTTTGGACCTCCCGGTCCAGTACAGTCCAGTTCCGGCTTGGAACAAAGTTGCCGTTCCAGTAATCCAGTTCCTGAGTTTGGACCTCCCGGTCCAGTACAGTCCAGTTCCGGCTTGGAACAGTCCTAATCAGACTTCCTGTGTTTCCTGTGTGATACTGTGTATTTCCTTTCTGTACAGCTTTGGGACTACCCCAACGCTTAAATAAATATTCAGTTCTTTGAATTTGCCTCCTGGTCGTTGCACTTGGGTTCGTCTCGTATACAGATCGTAACAGAACGAACTGGCCAAAAGCATGGACCCAGCCGACCTGGAGCAGATTCGCCACGCCTTCACCTGCCAAACTGCGGTTAGCGACCAACAGGGCCGCCGTTTGGATGACGTTTTGGAGGTGCTAAGAGGAATCACGGAGCAGGTTACTCAGCTGTCGCTTCACCAGCCTCTTCCGCGGATTCCTGTGGGCACAGTTCCTCCAATTCCTGAACCGCCTCCTGAGGCTCCGGTACCCACTTCTAGCCGGGAACCCAGAGTGCAACACCCCAAATTATACCGTGGGGGGTTAGGGAAATGTTGCGAGTTCCTCATGAAATGTGACATTGTGTTCCGCATGCAGCCCACTTCCTTCGCCTCCGACCCTTGCAAAGTGGCATTTATCATGAGCAGCCTGGGAGGAGGTGCCCTGGAGTGGGCCACATCTATTTGGGACACTCAAGCGCCGTTGTGCAATAATTTCGCAGCTTTTACCTCGGAGATGCGGCGCGTTTTCGACCATCCAGCCTGTGGTCGAGACGCTACCCAGCGCCTGCTCCAAGTTCGCCAAGGCAGCCGCAGTGTTGCCGAAATGGCCATTCAGTTCCGCACCCTCGCTGCGGAGTCCGGATGGAACGACACCTCCCTCCAGGGGGCTTTTCGCCAAGCCCTCAGTTAAGAACTCAAGGACCAGCTTGCTACCCGTGAGGAGTCCAACTCCCTCAACAGCCTCATCAGCTTGGCCATTGCCATCGATAATCGTCTCCGTATCCGGGCTCGTGAGCGAGGAAGAAACCCCGGTCGTCACTCACTACTCGACTCTCACAATACTCGTCAACACTTTTCTGTCACGGGATCGAGGGCTACGTCTGGTGTCTCCGAGGAGGAGCCTATGCAACTGGGCAGAGTTTCGGTCGATGCTGAGGAGCGCCAACGTCGCCTTCGCACCAGGTCCTGTTTCTATTGTGGCAAACCAGGCCATCAGATCGCCTCCTGTTCCATTCGCCCAAAAGATTTGGCTCGCCAGTGAAGCTGGGCGTACTGACGAGCCCCATCATACCTAACCATGCAGCTCAGAACCGCCTTGTCTTCAAGGCCACCCTCCTCTGGAGGGACAATTCAGCTTCCTCATCTGCCCTCATCGACTCCGGGGCTGACGCAAACTTTATAGATATCACCTTTGCCAGGAAGGTCGGCATTCCGACAGAGGCCCTTCCATCTCCTATTTCTGCTCTCGCTCTGGACGGCAGAAGTCTGGGGTTAGTTACCCACTCAACTGTACCCATTCAGCTAGTGTTATCTGGCAACCACCGGGAGACAATTCAACTCCTTCTCATACACTCCAAGCAGTCATCCATGGTCTTAGGGCAGACCTGGCTACGCCTCCACAACCCCCATATCGACTGGCAAGCCGGTCGCATTCTAGCATGGAGTGCCCATTGTTTAGCCAGTTGTCTCCGCTCTGCTCTACCCCCCCCCGGGGGCTAAGAGTGACAGTATCGACCAACCCGGACCCGACTTAACCAATGTCCCTAAACAGTATCATGACCTGTTTCGTGTGTTCTCCAAGTCACGTGCTCTGTCTCTACCTCCTCACAGGCCCTACGACTGCTGCATCGACCTATTGGCAGGAGCCAAACTTCCATCTGGCCGCCTCTACAGCTTGTCGGGCCCGGAGAAACTGGCTATGGAGAACTACATTCACGAGTCCCTCGCCTCGGGTATTATCCGTCCCTCCTCATCCCCGGTCGGTGCAGGGTTCTTCTTCGTAGGGAAGAAGGATGGCTCTCTGCGGCCCTGCATCGACTACCATGGTCTCAATGATGTCACTATCCGCAATAAATACCCTCTCCCTCTCATTAACACCGCGTTTGAACCCCTTTCCCAGGCAGTCACGTTTACCAAGCTCGACCTCCGTAACGCTTACCATTTGGTGCGTATACGGGAGGGGGATGAATGGAAGACTGCATTCAACACCCCGTTGGGCCACTACGAGTACCTGGTGGTTCCCTTCGGCCTTACTAACGCCCCTGCAGTCTTCCAGGGCATGGTTAACGATGTGCTGCGGGACCTATTGGGGAAGAGTGTTTTTGTGTATATAGATGACATCCTCATTTTTTCTCAATCCCCTCAGGAACACATTCTCCATGTCCGGGAGGTTCTCCAGCGGCTGCTGGAGAATCAGCTCTTTGTAAAGGCCGAAAAATGCTCCTTTCATGCCTCATCTGTCCCGTTCCTCGGCTTCATCATCGAGGAGGGCAGTATCCGGGCGGACCCGGTTAAAGTCAAGGCGGTGACAGAATGGCCCCAACCATCCTCTCGTAAGCACCTTCAGCAGTTCCTTGGCTTCGCTAATTTTTATCGTCGGTTTATCCGCAATTATAGTGTCATTGCTGCCCCCCTTACCAAGCTCACCTCCACTGCCTTTCCTTTTTTTTGGAGTTCCGAGGCCCAGCGAGCCTTTGAACAGCTCAAGGTTCGGTTTTCCTCAGCTCCCATTCTTTGTCACCCCGACACAACTCGCCAATTCACTGTTGAGGTGGATGCCTCCGACACCGGCGTAGGGGCCATTCTGTCTCAGCGAGCCGCCTTGGACAACAAACTCCATCCCTGCGCATTCTTCTCCCGGAGACTGTCCTCCGCAGAGCGGAATTATGATGTCGGGGATCGGGAACTGCTGGCCATTAAGCTAGCACTTGAGGAGTGGCGCCACTGGCTGGAGGGGGCAGGTAATCCCTTTATTGTTCTTACCGACCATCAAAATTTAATTTACCTCAGGTCGGCCAAAAGGCTTAATGCCCGACAGGCTAGATGGTCGTTATTTTTTGCCCGTTTCAATTTTTCTGTTTCTTTCCGCCCCGGTTCCCGTAATACCAAGGCAGATGCCTTGTCCCGTATTTTTTCCCCCCCCCTCCAGTCCTGCTGATCCTGAGCCCATACTACCGGCATCCTGTTTAGTGGCTGCGGTCTCCTGGGAGATCGAGGAGATCGTGAGGGCCGCTCAGACTTCCCAACCGGACCCCCGCAGTAACCCTAACTCCTCTTTATTTGTGCCCAATTCAGTCCGTTCCCAGGTCCTGGAATGGGTTCACGCCTCCTGTCTGGCTTGTCACCCAGGGGTTGCCAGAACGATCGCCCTTGTCAGGAGGAGTTTTTGGTGGCCTACCCTCAAGGGGGATACCCGTGCCTTCGTCCTGGCCTGCTCTGTTTGCGCCAGGAGCAAGGCATCCAACCAGCCTCCCTCCGGTCTTCTCCATCCCCTCCCTGTCCCGGGCCGTCCTTGGAGTCACATCGGCGTGGACTTCGTCACCGGTCTGCCGTTGTCAGAGGGTAATACTACCATCCTGACAATTGTGGACCGGTTCTCCAAGGCGGTTCACTTTATCCCTCTTCCCAAGCTCCCGTCCGCGTGGTCAGGCTGCACGGGATCCCCTCCGACATTGTTTCAGACCGTGGGCCCCAATTCTCCTCCCAGGTATGGAAGGCGTTCTGTGTAGCCCTGGGTGCCTCTGCTAGTTTGTCGTCTGGTTTTCATCCCCAGTCTAACGGCCAGGCAGAAAGGGCCAACCAGGACCTGGGGGCCGCCCTGCGGTGCGTCACTACCCGTAATCCCGCTTCCTGGAGCCGTTTTCTCCCCTGGGTGGAATACGCCCATAACTCCCTTAAGTGCGCTTCCACAGGGTTGTCTCCCTTCGAATGCTCTTTGGGTTATCAACCTCCCCTCCTGTCGGCCCAGGAAGTTGAGGTAGCAGTCCCCTCTGTAAGGTATCACCTCCTTAGATGCAAACGCATGTGGAGACTTACGCGCACCGCACTCCTTCGCTCTAATTCCCGTTCCCAACGTCTGGCGGACCTTCACAGGACCGCAGCCCCGCAGTATAGGGCCGGTCAGCAGGTCTGGCTCTCTACCTCCAATATTCCCCTTCCCTCTTCTTCTAAAAAGCTCCAGCCCCGTTTTATAGGTCCGTTTTCCATTATTTGTTTAATTAACCCTGTGTCTGTCAAACTCTCCCTCCCTGCCTCCCTTAAGGTTCACCCCATGTTTCATGTCAGTCAAATTAAGCCTGTCGCCTCCAGCCCCCTCAGTGCTCCAACTATCCCTCCTCCTCCTTCCCGGATCATCGACGACGCCCCGGCCTACACGGTGGACCGAATAATTGACATCCGCCGTAAGGGTCGGGGTTTCCAGTACCTCGTCGACTGGGAGGGTTATGGTCCTGAGGAGCGGTCCTGGCTCCACAAAAGCCTCATTCTGGACCACTCGCTCATCCAGGATTTCCACAGACTGTTTCCGGACAAGACCAGGCCACCAGGTACGCCAGGTGGCGTCCATTGAGGGGGGGGTACTGTAACGTTCCGTTCCCTTCCTGTCCTTTTTCCGTGTTTTCCCTTTTTCCTTCCGTGTCATGTTGGATTCCCTTGTCCGTGTTTTCCCCTTTGCTACAGACTGGGCGTTTCCCCTCTGTCTCGTTCGTTTGGTTTCCCACTTTAGTTTCCACCTATCGCCTTTCCCCCTCGTTGCATGCATTCCTCACCTTTGTGTTTAGCAATCACTCCCGGTTACTTTCCACACCTGTGCCTTATTGATTCCAATTTCACTGCCCTATTTAAACCCCCGTCTGGTTGCTAGTCGGCGCCAGTTCGTTAACTTACCTTGTTCGTTGTATGGTCTCCACGTTTCTGGTCCTGTGATTCTGAGCGTTTGGTTGTGGGTTTAAACCTCACAGCTTTCGTTTTACCTGCCTTCCAGTTCGGTATTTCTCCAGCCCGAACATTTACTGCTTTGCATGTCTCTAACCTGTCTCCCTCTTATCACCAGCTGTTCCAGCTTCTACCAGTCTGTAGCTATTGTAATCCCTGTGTGTGTTACGGTACCTCCAACTCCAGCTCGAGTTGCGTTCGCAATTGGCTGCACAGCTTCGTAATCCTGCAGTAGTTCCTGTCCGGCCGTGGCTACCTCCATTGCTGCGGTTACGGTTCCAGGTTCTTCAGCATACCCAGCTACCCCAACCGGACCTACCTGAGCTCCGGCACACAGCCCTACCCAGCCGGTTTCTGCCGGCTACTTACCCTTTGTTCGGTCCAGTATTCGTGGATCCTCCCGGTTCCGCTCCGGTCCAGTTCCAGTAATAACTAACCTTCTGTTTGTCTGTCCAGTTCCTGAGTGGACCTCCCGG
The DNA here is from genome assembly GCA_029718625.1 of Synaphobranchus kaupii. Lineage (NCBI taxonomy): Eukaryota > Metazoa > Chordata > Actinopteri > Anguilliformes > Synaphobranchidae > Synaphobranchus > Synaphobranchus kaupii. The sequence goes on from CM056380.1 coordinate 86,163,540, forward strand.
TCCAGTTCCAGTCCAGTACCAGTGTGAAGTTCGCCGTCTGTAAAAGTCCAGTTTCGGCTTGGAACAAGTTTGCCGTTCCAGTAATCCAGTCCTGAGTGGACCTCCCGGTCCAGTTCCAGTCCAGTCCCGGTGTGCAGTTCACCGCCTGTAAAAGTCCAGTTCCGGCTTGGAACAAAGTGCCGTTCCAGTAATCCAGTTCCTGAGTTGGACCTCCCGGTCCAGTACAGTCCAGTTCCGGCTTGGAACAAAGTTGCCGTTCCAGTAATCTAGTTCCTGAGTTTGGACCTCCCGGTCCAGTACAGTCCAGTTCCGGCTTGGAACAAAGTTGCCGTTCCAGCAATCCAGTTCCTGAGTTTGGACCTCCCGGTCCAGTACAGTCCAGTTCCGGCTTGGAACAGTCCTAATCAGACTTCCTGTGTTTCCTGTGTGATACTGTGTATTTCCTTTCTGTACAGCTTTGGGACTACCCCAACGCTTAAATAAATATTCAGTTCTTTGAATTTGCCTCCTGGTCGTTGCACTTGGGTTCGTCTCGTATACAGATCGTAACACTTAGGGCTTAAAGAATCTCCTTGCTGCGTTTGGCTCCTCCCACCTCACACGTCACGTCCCCTTACATATTGTCATTGTAACTGATAAAAAATGTGTACAGTTCCTGTGTATAATTACTGCCCTAATTTCTTCTAGTTTTTGTTTATATTCACTTTTAATTACACTATTTAGTTACCACGTGCCATCTGGATATGTTAAAATGAAAATCCTCCAGTTAACAACCTTTTTTTTTTTTTTGCATTTTCCTTCAATACAACCATGGCAAAACTGCCTTAAAATTCCCAGTAATAACTGATGACCAAGTTAGACTGCACTTTGCAAATGAAAATCGCGATATGGCCTGCATAACCAAAACTGAGTGCCATTTTGATGATGAATATTTGCTAACCCTATTACCACTAAAAGCAACAATGGAATCAAAATATTGCCGCTGTTCTATTTTTCTCTCCCTATAGTTCTCCCTTAACTCTTATGTCATGTGGCTGAAGCAGACATTCACGGAGGCAGACAAAAATGGTGATGGCTGCTTGAGTATTGGAGAAGTCCTTCAGCTTCTCCACAAGCTCAATGTGAACCTTCCCAGACAAAGAGTCAAGCAGATGTTCAAGGTACTCTCATCAGGATTTTGAATAGAGTCTTAATTGTATTAATGATTATGTATTATGCATGTATGTATTAATGTAATAATAAATTTAATTAATTGTGCAACTATTTTTACTGGAGACAAGGGGCTCTGTTTTGAATTTGCTAAGGTAGTCAGCAAACACCAGGACAAATAATGGCACAGATCAGAAATGGGTGTACAAATCAGAATCAAGTTGCCTATTTTAATGACATTGATGGTGGGTTTCAACCAACAATCTTCCTTAACTTTGACGAACAATTAAAAGTAAGAATGATTTTTTTTGTTCAGCAGTCACTTAAAAGAACTCACCAAACTGAGTTTATGTAGAAAAAGTGTAACACTTGCATTTACTTATAAGTTCCTCTTCCTTTCCAGGAAGCAGACACAGATGACAATCAAGGCACACTAGCCTTCGAGGAGTTCTGCATCTTCTACAAGACGATGTCCACGCGCCGTGATCTGTACCTTCTTATGCTCACCTACAGCAACCACAAGGACTACATGGACACAGATGACCTGGTCCGCTTCCTGGAGATCGAACAGAAGGTCAGATCATCCAGGCTAGCATGTGGGATGACACTTCTGTCTCTTTCTGTATTCATTTACACTGACTGTCTTGCTGCAGCGTATCCTTTCTTAAAGCTAGAGTATGCAGCTTGTCCCCACATTTGTTTTCACAACATCCTTGGCCCTGCCCACAGAGAAGGAGACACACCCCCACCCCACAGACCTCATTGTGAACGTGAAAGCCTGCTAGATCTTTTCTGTTTTTGCAGAGTTGTTGCATAACACTGAGTTTGTGTAGCGTTAGTCTGAACCCGGCATTATCTGGCTACAACTGGTAGCTATGCTTTGGTAAGCCAGTTCAAGCTAACGCGATCTATACGACATATATCGTTAGCAAGCATGCCCTTCTTCCAAGAACTAGCCGCCGAATAAAGTAACGTTATCAATAATACCAATTATCAACCTAGCTACTATTCATTATAGGTAATTACAGTTGTCTGGCAAGCAGAAAGTCCATTCATGTTGAAACTTTTGACCTACCTGTCCAGTGTGTCTTTAAACCGATTAGTTCCCGAAAATCTCACCACCTTCTGAAATTAGCTATCTATGTTTACTCCAGTTTTCGAGCGAGCTTTATGCAATTCTTTTTTATTTTTCTTTCCATGAAATAGCGCCAGTGTAATGGGTCGCTGTGAAATATCTAGCTGGTGAACTTGCTAGCTACTGGCAAGGTCAATCTCACAGTTGATGTGTGGGCAGGGTTAAACCACTATTTTGAAAACTTGTTTTGAAAACAAAATTCTGAGCGAATTGCTGCTTTTAGAATGCACAATTTGAGGGTATAAACATAGTCTATGGTGCTGAATTTCTCTCAGAACAATTATTTCTATGATTGCTACCAACTAAGCATGACCGTTCCCCGACATTTTTCAAAATGAAGGTTACATACTCTAGCTTTAAGTGTTGGTAACATCGTAAAAAATGTGTGCTATCTTTGTTGGGTGTGATATAATTTTTGTGTAATGTTGAACTTGAAAAGTCCCCAACTTTCAGTGTCCTGTACCAGAATTACAAACCCCAATTAAAAGAAAGTTGGGACAGTATGTAAAATGCACATAAAAGCAGTGATTTGTAAATTCTCTTTTACATATATTTAATTGAAAACAGTACAAAGAAAAGATATTTAATGTTTTACCTTATCAACTTTATTGATTTTTGTAAATATACGCTAATTCCGAATTTGATGCCTGCAACACGTTCCAGGGGCAAAAAAAATACTGGAAAGTTCAAAAAACACCTGTTTGGAACATTCCACAGGTAAACATGTGATGCTATCATGACTGGTATAAAAGGATATCAAAAGACTCTTGATATCTTATTTTCAGGTACTTCCCAGTATTTTTTTTTTGCCCCTGTCCCAACGTTTTTGGAACGTGTTGCAGGCATCAAATTCAGATAATAATATATCTGCAGTATATATGATCTACAGTATATTTATCTATAGATAGATAATACAATAGATAATACAGGCAATAAGTGGTGTTAAATAAAGATAACACATCAGTCTTTTGATACTATAAGAAATATGTCTATGTCCTTCACATTCGGGGTTACTTTTATTTGCTTTTCTTTTAATCATCTGTATTAATTAATTGATTTATTTTTTGTCTTTGTAGAAGAGTGATGTGACAAATGAGCATTGCCTGGAAATTGTGAGCAAGTTTGAGCCCTGTCCTGAAAACCAGGATCTGCTGGTTCTTGGCATTGATGGTAAGAAGTAGCTCCTAAATACTCTATGTCTGTAGCACTTCTGCCAGATCAGGGACTGAAATCATCTGGTACTGAAGCTGGATCTTGATCTGTAAGAAATGTCCTGATTTCTCAAGTTGTTCAGTCAGCAAAGAACTAAGCACTAATGCCAATATATTTCAGGTTTGAGCCTTGGCTATGTCATTAGAGGATTATGTCTGAGAATCTGTCACAGAAGGGGGTAGGGTCGTTTGAGTCAGCAGGATTCCACAGATCTCTTCTGCAATAGTTCCTCCCAACAACATGCACATACAGCCACCAGTTGTCATCAGTGTAAAATCTGTCTCCTTGGATCTATCTCTCCTGTATTATTTGTGGTGCATGAATTGTGCAGTATTTAGTAGTTTATGTGAAGTTTCAGAACAATAACTTCAAAGCCAGGAGGGGAAAATCAGAGTGTATTTATAATTTATCCATAGGTATATTTAAAAACAAACCAAGGACAGTGCTGTTGAGACATGTGGTCAGGGATGTAAGGTTGAAACAGGGCATTTCTCCCTTCACTGTGTCACCTGATATGATGGAAGATGTTGCAGTGATGATGATACAGGCAAACAAATAAGCCTGAGTATCTAATTGGGATCTAAGAAAATCAGAGGTAAAAATGAGTTCCTGCACAAAAATAAAGAAATTTTGTTGTCCTCCCTAGGCTTTACCAACTACATGCGGAGTCCTGCAGGGGACATCTTCAATCCGGAACATTATGAGGTGAACCAGGATATGACCCAACCTCTCTGCAACTACTTCATCAATTCCTCTCACAACACCTATCTCACGGGCGATCAGCTGCTCTCCCAATCCAGGGTTGACATGTACGCTTATGTACTGCAGGCTGGCTGTCGCTGCATCGAAGGTCAGATTCTCCATCAGAACAACCACCATTTCTGAAATTCCTTGTGGGAAATGTACTGGTCCAGATGGCTACCCACTGGAATTCTAGAAAGACCTCTACAAAAATATCTGTTATAAGCTGCAATCACTGCATATCCCACTCCATGAACACAGTTGTAATTTTGGTAAGGATCCTACATCTGTTTTCAACTTCAAATATTTGCTGAAATATAGACTTAAAAACAATATCATGGAGTACTTCTACAACACAGTTATTATTGGCTGTTGCAACAATCAACATTTTTAATGTTAGCATTAGCATTTAAATATTCAATATGTATACTCATACATGTTAGCATTATAAATGAGTAATTCAGATAATGAGAGAATTGCACCCCTTTTTTCATGGTGAGAAATGTGTTTGTTTGGAGAATAATAACTACTTTAGGTTTTGTTCTTACCTCTGTTTTTGTTTCCAGTCGACTGCTGGGATGGTCCTGAGGGAGAGCCAATTGTGCGCCATGGCTATACCCTGACTTCAAAGATTTTCTTCAAAGATGTCATAGAAACAATCAACAAATATGCATTTTCCAAAACCCAGTAGGTGTAGCCCAACCTTAATTTTAGTATTTGAAGTATATTAAAGAAATATGCTGATCCATAAATAAATACTGAAGTAATAAAAACCACAATTTGGTATACACTGCTAAAAAATGAAGATTACTTTTTTGTAGATATAACATTTAGTTGCTGTTGCTGCTTTGCTTTTGTTAAAAACAAAAAAAGGATGTAGGATGAAGGATTGTTTTAGATAATATTAGAATTTACCAGCCAGTTTTATATTCGTTGAATATAATAACTTCTTAATCATGTATATCATCAAAAAGAAAAAAAATGTATTTGTGATACGGGATTCTGGTTTCTTGTTGAGCAATTCTCTATCACACTACATACTGTTTCAATATCATAATATGAAATTTCTATTAAATTGCTGGACTTGTGTCTGACTTTCCAGTTCATTTGGATTTCATTGTGGATTTTATTAAGAACTTCTGTAAATTGCATCTTTTCCTAGATATCCTGTGATTTTATCTATTGAGAACCATTGCACGGTGCCCCAACAGAAGAAGATGGCCCAATATCTCGTGGAAGTGCTTCAAGACAAGCTGGACCTGTCCTCCATTAATATGAACGATTGCAGACGTCTGCCCTCTCCAGAGATGCTGAAAGGGAAAATTCTGGTTAAAGTAAAATAGTGTTTCTGTGAAACAGTGTTAATGATGGTAAAAGTATACTATGTAAATATCAGCAGTGCTGTGAGGCAATATTATAAATTAGTGGTCACTGATACCAACCACTCAAATAAACCAGCTTTGAACTATTATAAAAAGCTGTACCGTATTGCTATATCACGAACAAGTATTTCAGTGTACTGTAATAATAATAATAATTATATTCATAATATAATGCATCTATATAGTGCCTTGACAGTGCTTTACAGTGAAGGAGAGAAAATAGTCTCAAACACTACCAAAACATGTGCCATCCACCTGGATAATACCTGGTGGGTTGATGAACAGTTATTATTATTTAATTGTGTGTTTTCATATGTTTAATGTTCCATGGCATGTATAGTTTTTTTGGGCAGTTTTCAGTGATGATATTCAACTGTGTTCTTAGGGAAAGAAACTCTCTGCAAACATTGATGAGAATGCAGAGGAAGGGGATGTGTCCGATGAAGACAGTGGTGAAGAGACTGAAGATGAATGCAAGGTGACGAGTGCAAAAGTGCGTAGGTGTGCAAGACCCTTTTTCAATAAGCTGAACAAAATGCATGTCATGGCACATTTTCACCACGGTATTGTCACAAATAACTTAACAAAGTATGAAAAAGAAATACATTCTAACTTCAAAATGCTTGATGCGCCAAATTACCTCTTTAAGATTAATGATAAGTTCAATACTGTATTGGCAGTGATTTGTTTATTTGTTATCCAGCATGGTTTGCAATGTTGAAAAGGTACCATTCAAAGATTCCATTAGTAACCATTTCAAATATGTTGTCTTTCTAAAAATTTAATACTGACATGTAATACTGTACAACTGACATAATATACGTGGAACGTACGTTAGTGGGGTAATAATATTATTGTTTTGTATATTAGTTAGTTATTTTATTACAAAGTAAAAAGTGCTATATGTAATGATTACTGATGATTAATCTACAAAAAGCCATATTATGGTCCGTAGCTAAGCCATATACACATAACACAGTGTATATTTTAGACATAATATTGTCTTATTATGTATGATGATATAATTTGATGAAAATAAACTTTACGTTATAAGTTAATGTATAGAAGGCTATGTGAACAACTTGTGGTTGAGCCACCGTGTTTTACCTTGCATTTCCGTGAAGGCCAAAGACTGAAAAACTGAGAATTGGAGGTACACTCATTGTTGGAGCAGGAGCACCATTCATACTTAGAGAATTACCTTTTCCCACAAACAACCTAAAACCTTGAGAGCACTTGAATGTTTTGTTTATGTTCTTATTCTATGGTGATGAAATACTTCCACTCTTAAGAAACACAAGCGGTCACCTCTGCTCCTCTTGCACGTTGAGAGTGCCATTTGGCAGTGGAAGCTGTTCCTCTATTTCAGTGTAAGGGTGAGGACGACAGCACAAACGAAGCAAACCCCAATGCCAACAAACAGCTGAACAGATCCCTCATGGGAAGCTTCAAATGCAAGGTCATTCCCTCTCCGTAAGCATCTTCACCTCTCACCCTCTGCCCAGGTCTTCGCCATAATCTTGTCTAAATACCTCTCACCTTAACCCCCCTCTGTGACCTTCACCCCTCTACACCTCTGCTTCTCTCCTCTTCTCTTCATCCCATTGATGCTGGTGTGAACAATTCCAATGTCTGTGACCTCGGCTACTCCTCAAAAGCACATTACAAAACAGTTTGAGAAGTACAGTCTGTATGTTGCTCTAATTGTCACTGCTGACATCACATCCTTGAAAGCTTTTGAGCTGGGAGAATTAGCCTTGCAATGAAGGCTGTTCCTCTTTTTACCTTAAAGAGAAGGAGAGTGAAACTAAAGAAGAGATCCAGCCTTGAGGACACTGATACAGATCAGGAGAGCTCCTCTAGTGCCCCCAGGGGAGCTGTGGTGTACAGCAGGTACTGCTATATCTACGCATTTGGGCTGATCTACTCAGGAGGAGCCCCTATTTATCTCTACTAAATTATTATTTTTAAGAATGTTTTCTGCCCTATTTTCTTCCTTTCTTGTACTTCTGAATGCCCAGTCATGTTTCTCCCATTTGCTGCAACATCCTCTACGAATTCCAGTCATTCTTTAAATTAAATAATTTAATTTGTTTGAACTATGACAATATACAGTGAGCACCATAATTCATTGGATAGTGACACATTTTTTGTTATGGTTCGGTTCTGTACTCTAGCACTTTGAGTTTGAGAGGATACAATGACAATGAGGTTGAAGTGCAGACTGTCAGCTTTAATTTGAGGGTATTTTCATCCATATCGGATGAACCTTTTAGAAATTATAGAACCTTTCGTACATAGCCCCCCCCCCCTTTTCGGGCATCAAAAAATATTGGACAGTTTAACATAATGTAGAATAAAGCCATCATTTGTATCCTTTGTATGCCGTGACTTCCTGATGTCTGTGGCCCAACAATATCAAAAGACTTGGTATCTTATTTTCTGGTACTCTTACAAGCGATACTATAACTTCTCTGCATTTGAATGGATCTCTATGGGAATTGGGGGGTGGGACTAGATTTAGCTGTAAATTATGCTGGAACAGTATGGAATACATGGTTGGCGAAATGGCTGTAAGTCATCAAGGGTCTGAAGTATCAAACGAGCCCCAAACCATCACTCTGCTGCCAGATATGGAGTAGATATGGATGGATCACCTTAAGGGTTGTTTCTCCTGACAAATCTTTCTATTGAACTTTATGGAAAAATAAGTCAGGAGAAACAACCCTTCAAGTTATTGATCCATATCTACTGCATATCTGGCAGCAGAGTGATGGTTTAAGGCTTGTTTGATACATCAGACCCTTGATTACTTAGAGCCATTTAGCCAACCATGTGTTCCATGCTGTTCCAGTGTAATTTACAGCTAAATCTAGTCCCCCAATTCCCATAGAGATCCATTCAAATGCAGAGAGGTTATAGTAGCGTTTGTAGGAGTGCCAGAAAATAAGATATCAAGAGTCTTTTGATATTGTTGGGTCACAGACATCAGGAAGTCATGGCATGCAAAGGATATGCAACCAAATATTAAAAATTATTACTTTATTCTACATTATGTTAAACTGTCCAATATTTTTTGATGCCCGAAAATGGGGGGACTACAGTGGTGCTCAAAAGTATTCATACACTTTCACTTTTTGCATACTTTATTTTGTAGTAGATTTAATTTGAAATGGATAAAATTGCCATTTTTGCCCATTAATCTACACTCAATAACCCATAATGACAAAGTGAAAACATGTTTTTAGAAATCTTTGCTAATTTATTAAAAATCTAAAACGGAAATCTCTCATTTACATAAGTATTCATACCCTTTGCTTTAATGTATTTTTAAAGTATCATATTTAATATTTGGTCACATATCCTTTGCATGCTGTTACTTCCTGAAGTCTTTGACCCATCAACATCAAAAGACTCTCGATATCTTATTTTCAGGTACTGTTACAAGCGATACTATAACCTCTCTGCATTTGAATTCATCTCTATGGGAATTGGGGGGTGAGACTAGATTCAGCTGTAAATCACGCTTGTACAGTATGGAACACATAACTGGTGAAATGTCTGTAAGTCATCAAGGGTCTAAGGTATCAAACGAGCCCCAAACCATCACTTTACGGCCAGATATGGAGTAGATGTGGATGGATCACTTTAAGCCTAGGTTTGTTCTCCTGTCTTTTTTCCCCATAGAGTTCTATAGGAGAATGAGTCAGGAGAAATAACCCTTGCAGTGATCCATCCACATCTACTCCATATCTGGCCGTAAAGTGATGGTTTGGGGCTCGTTTGATACCTTAGACCCTTGATGACTTACAGACATTTCACCAGTTATGTGTTCCATACTGTACCAGCGTGATTTACAGCTGAATCTAGTCTCACCCCCCAATTCCCATAGAGATCAATTCAAATGCAGAGAGGTTATAGTATCGCTTGTAACAGTACCTGAAAATAAGATATCGAGAGTCTTTTGATGTTGATGGGTCACAGACTTCAGGAAGTAACAGCATGCAAATGATATGTGACCAAATATTAAATATGATACTTTAAAAATATGTTAAAGCAAAGGGTATGAATACTTATGTAAATGAGAGATTTCAGTTTTTGATTTGAAAAAATTTGCTAATATTTCTAAAAACATGTTTTCACTTTGTCATTATGGGTTATTGAGTGCAGATTGGGCAAAAATGGCAATTTTATACATTTCAAATTAAATCTACAACACAATAAAGTGTGCAAAAAGTGAAATGGTATGAAAGGTATAAACGGTTCATCCGATATGGATGAAAATACCCTCAAATTAAAGCTGACAGTCTGCAGCTGTCACAGCTGTCAAACTCAAAGTGCCAGAGTACAGAAACAAAATAACAAAAAACGTGTCACTGTCCAATGGATTATGGTGCTCACTGTGTATCTGTTGAAATGCTGTTTGGCAAGGTCCCTTACACAGCCTATCTCTCATGTTCCCAACAGGAGGAGGAAGACCATGAGGCTTGCTCGAGCCCTTTCTGACCTGGTCAAGTACACTAAATCTGTTCATGTCCATGACATTGAGACACAAGGTGAGGAGGAATGGCAGATGAAATTGAACCTAAACTAAAGATTTTTGATTTACACCCTCTTTCAGTCCAGTCCATGGGTAATAAAATAGGGATAAGAACAACATGTAGCCACTTTTGACATAGTAACCAGAGAGGAGCTCTGCACCAAATTGGTAAGGGTAACAACAAATAGATGAACTCCAACAGTTGGTTGATAACTTCTGTTGGGCTATACTGCCTAGATACACCTACAGGATTCTGAAAGTATAGCTAGAATGTATTCATCAGTCACTGTAAGCATCGTCCTGTTTCACACTCTGTGGTGTAGCCCCTCTCTGGTTTCTAGCCTTTATGGAAATGTAATATCCTGCAGTATATTTTAAATATATTGTGAAGATAATTTTGATATATTTACAATATACTGCAGTATATGCTTTTTCCATAGGGGAGGTTTCGAGGTGAAATGTGACAACAAGTCATTCCTATCCCTGGTTCATTATCAGTCTGCCATTCTTAATACTTTTTAAATAGAAATTGATTCCTTTCAGCCCTTAATAGATTAAAAACAAAGGTGCATAGATGTACAGAATTCAGTGACTATGTTAGTAGTTACAGTTTTTCTGAATTATTTACACACTAAAGTTGGTGTTATGAACCCAATTAATAAAACCTCAAGTGTCAGTCTCTTTAACACCTTTCCAAAACACTGCACACAATTCTCCTCTTCAGGCACAATTGTCATAAAGTAAATCTCTTGTGTTCACATGGAAATTCAAAATGCTAAACTTCAATGATCAATTCACACACTTACTCATCACAGGTGAAACACTAGTTGATTTAATTATTCAATCAGCAATCAGAGCTTTAGCACAAATAAAAGGGCTACAGGTGAGCTTTCCTGTGTTGGAGAACAATGGCTGACTACATTGTAGCACGAGGCAGAGGCAGAGACAGAGGCAGAGACAGAGGCAGGCAGGGGCAGAGAGAGAGGCAGAGACAGAGGCAGACAGAGGCAGGGGCGGAGGCAGAGACAGAGGCAGGGGCAGCGACGGGCAGAGGCAGGGGCAGAGACAGAGACAGAGGCAGAGACAGAGGCAGAGACAGAGGCAGGGGCAGAGGCAGAGACAGGCAGTGACAGAGGCAGAGACAGAGGCAGTGACAGAGGCACAGGCAGGGGCAGAGACAGAGACAGAGACAGGGGCAGAGGCAGGGGCAGAGGCAGAGACAGAGGCAGGGGCAGAGGCAGAGGCAGGGGCAGAGGCAGGGGCAGAGACAGGGGCAGAGGCAGGGGCAGAGGCAGAGGCAGAGACAGAGGCAGGGGCAGAGGCAGAGACAGAGGCAGGGGCAGAGGCAGAGACAGAGGCAGGGGCAGAGGCAGGGACAGAGGCAGAGACAGAGGCAGGGGCAGAGACAGAGGCAGGGGCAGAGACAGGGGCAGAGGCAGGGGCAGAGGCAGGGACAGAGGCAGGGGCAGAGGCAGAGACAGAGGCAGGGGCAGAGACAGTGACAGAGGCAGGGGCAGAGACAGAGGCAGAGACAGAGGCAGAGACAGAGGCAGAGGCAGGGGCAGAGACAGGGGCAGAGACAGAGACAGGGGCAGGGGCAGAGGCAGGGGCAGAGACAGAGGCAGGGGCAGAGGCAGGGGCAGAGGCAGAGACAGTGACAGAGGCAGGGGCAGAGACAGGGGCAGAGACAGTGACAGAGGCAGAGACAGAGGCAGAGACAGAGGCAGGGGCAGAGACAGGGGCAGAGACAGAGACAGAGGCAGAGGCAGGGGCAGAGGCAGGGGCAGAGGCAGGGGCAGGGGCAGAGGCAGAGATAGAGGCAGGGGCAGAGGCAGGGGCAGAGGCAGAGACAGAGGCAGGGACAGAGGCAGAGGCAGGGGCAGAGGCAGGGGCAGAGGCAGAGGCAGGGGCAGAGACAGGGGCAGAGGCAGGGGCAGTGACAGAGGCAGGGGCAGAGGCAGTGACAGAGACAGAGGCAGAGGCAGGGGCAGAGGCAGGGGCAGAGACAGAGGCAGGGGCAGAGGCAGGGGCAGGGGCAGAGACAGAGGCAGGGGCAGAGGCAGAGACAGAGGCAGGGGCAGGGGCAGAGGCAGGGGCAGAGGCAGAGACAGAGGCAGGGACAGAGGCAGGGGCAGAGACAGAGGCAGGGGCAGAGGCAGGGGCAGAGGCAGGGGCAGAGGCAGGGGCAGGGGCAGAGACAGGAGCAACAAGAACAACAAGAGCAAGGAGGGCAAATCTCTCCAACGAGATCCGGGCAACTTTAGTTGACCATGTGGTCACCATGCCATTGTAGAAGTCCCTGGCCAGCGTGGGGGAAATGTCACAATCTGTGCAGCCATCAGCAACCAGGGTGTCCTCCATGGCCATGCCACACTAGGTCCCTACAATACTGCACATCTGCTCACTTTCCTTGAGGCACTCTACAATACACTCATACTACCTGATCAGAGGGAGCAAGATGGGCCAGAGCAGCCCAGGTACATTGTCGTTTGGGACAATGTAAGTTTCATTTTTGCATCTCCCTCCTTATTCACCATTTCTTAACCCAATAGAGGAGTTTTTTTCAGCATGGCGGTGGAAGGTATATGACCACAACCCCCAGGACCGTGTTCCCCAACTCCAAGCAATGGAGGAGGCATGTGAGGATATACTGGTGGAGTCATGCCAGGGGTGGCTTTGTCATGCCAGGAGATATTTCCTCCGCAGCTTGGTCAGGCAAAACATCTACTGTAATGCCGATGATATTCTCTGGCCTGATGAAGCACAGAGACGGGACCCTGAATGATTTCTTTATTTTGTTTTTGTATTTTTACTTTTCTTCTTTTTTTGCTTGTTTTACATTTACATTTTGTCTTGCATCTTTGTTTTATATTTCTCCTTTCTTTTTGTTTGACATCCCTACAGCACTAATCCCTACAGCACTAATTTGGAAAATAAGAAAACCGCAAAAACAATCTCACTGTTTGTTCTTTTTATAATTGAGGTTTGTATACTGAAATAATTACGTGGAACAACTGGCTACTGTAAACAAGTTGTTCAGCACTGAAAAAGCGAAATCATACTGATGCCTAAAGATTTTCATAACAGTATCTTTAATTTATCACAACAGTGTGCAATTGCCATTTATAAAGTTTGAAGTTTTGGTTTTGTGTTTATAGTTTTGAGAAATAGGTATAGTTTCAGAAAATGTGTGTAAACAATTGAGAAACTGTAATACTAGCATATACAGTTGAAGTCGGAAGTTTACATACACTTAGGTTGAAGTCATTAAAACAAATTTTTAACCACTTGTGGTGCCAGGGAGGGAGTTTGGGTGCCGCCCTCTGCTGGACGGCACCCTCATGACACAAAAGGCAGAGAAACCAGCTGCAAACACTTGTAATTAGCGCAGCTGGGCGCCATCACAATGAGTGGCCTGCCTTTGGATTTGAACAAGAGGAGAGAGTTTTTGACTGTCTGCGTATTTTGGCTCCTGTGGTTTAGGTTGGTGAGTTTTTCTGTTTGTGGTGCCAACGAGCCCAATAAATTATATTATTTAAACCTTTTCTGTTGTTTTCCCTGTCTGTTCACCACGTGGTACAGCGACCTTCCCCAGTGCTGTACCACATTGGTGGAGAATGCGGGCATAAGAGGCCCAGGTAAACTGGCAGTATTTATTTTTTCCTCTATTTTGGATATTTTTGTTACATTTTGTTACATTTTTTCCATGCCTCGCAAGAGGAGGCATCGCCGCCCCACCCAGGAGAGGCAAAAACCTCAGCGGGCTAGTCTTCCTCCCAGCCAGGCCCCAAAAGTGCCTGGGCCCTTGACCAGGGCTTACACTTGGGAGGACCTGGAGGCCTGACCTCTGGACTACCTCGGGGAGCTCCTTGACCTGGTCGCTGAAGCCTACCCAAACCCGGGGCTGGACCTGGATGGGTGGGCCACAGAGGACCTGGGCTCCTGCCTCAGCCATGACGGGTGCACCCTGGATGACTCGGAGGAGGAGTTCTGGTACGAGCTGGATGGGTCCCCATGGTGTGAGTGGTGCGGCAACCCTCGCCATCGTGGGTACTGTGTCCTACCAGAGGACCTCCTACCTGGCCCAGAGGTCCAGCCAGAGGTGTTGCCCTGCCGCCTGGCCCCGAGGCGCCGCCAGAGGTCGTCGCTGCGCCCCTAGAGGTCCAGCCAGAGGCCACAGCCTGGCCGCCCTACCTGGAGGCCAGAGGCCACCATGCCATCTACCTCCCCAGAGGAGTCCGCAATGCAGCCCGCCAAGCACAGCAGGCCAAGCAAGGAAGCTGCCAGGGTCCACCTTCGCCCTCCCACCGGTTCAAGAGGGCCTGGTTTTTGACCGAGGAGGAGAGAGCCACAGGGTTGGGCATACCTCCCTGGCACCGCGTAATCACTTCCTCCCAAGGGAGGGGAGGGGGGTGGTGCCAGGGAGGGAGTTTTGGTGCTGCCCTCTGCTGGACGGCACCCTCATGACACAAAAGGCAGAGAAACCAGCTGCGAACACTTGCAATTAGCGCAGCTGGGCACCACAATGAGTGGCCTGCCTTTTAAAAGGGCACACTTTGGATTTGAACAAGAGGAGAGCATTTTTGAATGGCTGCGTATTTTGGCTACTGTGGTTTAGGTTGGCGAGTTTTTCTGTTTGTGGTGCCAACGAGCCCAATAAATTCTATTATTTAAACCTTTTCCTTGGTTTTCCCTGTCTGTTCACCACGTGGTACAGCGACCTTCCCCAGTGCTGTACCACACACTCCACAGATTTCATGTTGGCAAACTATAGTGTTGGCAAGTCAGTTAGGACATCTACTTTGTGCATGACACAAGTAACCTTTCCAACAATTGTTTACGAACAGATTATTTCACTTTTAATTCACTATCACAATTCCAGTGGGTCAGACGTTTACATATACTAAGTTGACTGTGCCTTTAAACAGCTTGGAAAATTCCAGAAAATGGTGTCATGGCTTTAGAAACTTCTGATAGGCTAATTGACATTATTCGAGTCAATTGGAGATGTACCTGTGGATGTATTTTAAGGCCTACCTTCAAACTCGGTGCCTCTTTGCTTGACATCATGGGGAAATCAAAAGAAATCTGCCAAGACCTCAAAGAAAATTGTGGACCTTCACAAGTCTGGTTCATCCTTGGGAGCAATTTCCAAATGACTGAAGGTACCACGTTCGTCTGTACAAACAATAGTATGCAAGTATAAACACCATGGGACCACGCAGCCGTCATACCACTCAGGAAGGAGACGTGTTCTGTCTCCTAGAGATGAATGTGCTTTGGTGCGAAAAATGCGAATCAATCCCAGAACAACAGCAAAGGACCTTGTGAAGATGCTGGAGGGAACAGGTACAAAAGTATCTATATCCACAGTAAAACAAGTCCTATGTCGACATAACCTGAAAGGCTGCTCAGCAAGGAAGAAGCCACTACTCCAAAACCGCCATAAAAAAGGCAGACTACAGTTTGCAACTGCACATGGGGACAAAGATCTTACTTTTTGGAGAAATGTCCTCTGGTTTGATGAAACAAAAATTGAACTGTTTGGCCATAATGACCATCGTTATGTTTGGAGGAAAAAGGGTGAGGCTTGCAAGCTGAAGAACACCATCCCAACCGTGAAGCACGGGGGTGGCAGCATCATGTTGTGGGGGTGCTTTGCTGCAGGAGGTACTGGTTCGCTTCATAAAATAGATGGCATCATGAGGAAGGAAAATTATGTGGATATATTGAAGTAACATCTCAAGACATCAGCCAGGAAGTTAAAGCTTGGTTGCAAATGGCTCTTCCAAATGGACAATGACCCAAAGCATACTTCCAAAGTTGTGGCAAAATGGCTTAAAGGTTGTATCAGCGATTTTGGGTGGAAACATAAATGATCACATTCATCTGATTTTTCCTCACGATCCGCTAGCTGCCCGCCCCATAAGCAGGCCGTCAAAAAACCGCGTCTCTGTAGGCAGCCTATGCTCCGAGATCGTATACAAAAACAAATGGTACTACCAACCACTCAAAACCAAAATAAACAGTATTCCAACCAATCACAATGATCTGCACAAACGCTAATACTCTTATCTCGCTGAAATATTGACGGATTTACAAACGGTTTGGTTTCTTACAAACGTTATTGACGTGGTTATAATTCTGGATGCTTGAACACTATTTTTTAAAACATAACATAATTATTCATAAGTATGTTTGTTTGGGATTTCGCTTCAGAAGTGACGTCACCCAAAATCGCTGATACAACCTTTAAGGACAACAAAGTCAAGGTATTGGAGTGGCCATCACGAAGTCCTGACCTCAATCCAATTGAAAATTTGTGGGCAGAACTGAAAAAGCGTGTGCGAGCAAGGAGGCCTACAAACCTGACTCAGTTACACCAGTTCTGTCAAGAGGAATGGCCAAAATTCCAGCAACTTATTGTGAGAAGCTTGTGGAAGGCTACCCGAAACATTTGACCCAAGTTAAACAATTTAACGGCAATGCTACCAAATACTAACAGAGTGTATGTAAACTTCTGACCCACTGGGAATGTGATGAAAGAAATAAAAGCTGAAATAAATCATTCTCTCTACTATTATTCTGACATTTCACATTCTAAAAATAAAGTTGTGATCCTAACTGACCTAAGACAGGGAATGTTTACTAGGATTAAATGTCAGGAATTGTGAAACACCTTAGCCAAATCCATTTAAACTCGGTTTATGTAAACATTCGACTTCAACTGTATCCCCAGCATTTAGGTGTGCTTCTCAGAAGAGTCTGCAGTGTGTTTTTAAGCTGAGATGACGTGGCAATATTAACTAACCTGTGTGTTTGTGAACCTGTTTTGTGTGTGCGTGTCTGTGTGTGTGTGTGTGTGTGTGTGTGTGTGTGTGTGTGTGTGTGTGTGTGTGTGTGTGTGTGTGTGTGTGTGTGTGTGTGTGTGTGTGTGTGTGTGTGTGTGTGTGTGTGTGTGTGTGTGTGTGTGTGTTCTTTGTGCCACAGCGGTAACATGCAGTTGGCAGGTATCATCACTCAATGAGACCAAGGCCACTCAGATCATGCAGCTGAAGCCTACCCAATTTGTTCGGTTCAACCAGAGGCAACTTGTGCGCATCTACCCTTCTTCCTACCGCGTGGACTCTAGCAACTACAACCCGCAACCTTTCTGGAACTCTGGCTGCCACCTGGGTAGTGCACTTCCTCACAGATAAACTATATTCTGCACTGGATATTCAGCTCTTTGAGTGTATCATTTGATTTTGCCCATTGTTAAAGATCCAAGTGTTCGGTTTTGCTGGCTCAACATTAATTATCATGCTGAGTATGGTTGCAGACAGCATATGATTTAGCAATGCTGATTATAGTCTGTTATGGTACTCCAATAACTCCCATAATTGAGTACATCTGGTTTATAGTTGCATGATTTTATTCCACTTTTGTCAAACAGCATGGCATAAATTGAATGATTATTGTATACTGAATATACGCACACTAGTGTAATATTGCAAATTTGTGTCCCAGGCCCCCCAGCTGACCTTTCACTATTTTGTTGATTATGTGGTCCAAATTGTTTGAAATGTTATTTTTTTCCCCATCAGTTGCCTTAAATTACCAGTCAGAAGGTAGAGTTCTGCAGCTCAACCGAGCCAAATTCTCCAGCAATGGTAACTGCGGGTACATCCTGAAACCCAAGTGTATGTGTAAAGGTGAGAACCAGTTGCTTCTAGTACTGCCTCAGCACCTACCAGCATAGTTACCACTGGATCATAGATTTGAGATTTTTCTTTGAATTAAAAAAAAGAAAATTCAGGTACAAATGCTTTGGGAATTGGAGGTCATTCAGAGACATGTTCAGAACATAGAGAATGAGATCAAGCCACTCTTATTTTGTAGCTATAGACTTCAAAAAAGAATCCAGCTACTGGAATTGGTATCTCGTTCAAGCATTCCTTGGTTATCAAACACGATTGATTTCCCCACCAAGTATTCTTCAGCAATAGTACTAAGATATGCCCCTTTGTCTAGTTTTGATAAGATTGGTTTGTTTAACCCTCCTGTCGCCCTTTTTCAGTTTAACAGCAGTGAATGGGTCTGCGGTATCAAACGAGCCTCAAACCATCACTCTGCTGCCAGATATGCAGTAGATATGGATGGATCACTTGAAGGGTTGTTTCTCCTGACTTATTTTTCCATAGAGTTCAATAGGAAAATGAGTCAGGAGAAACTACCCTTAAAGTGATCCATCCATATCTACTGCATATCTCGCGGCAGAGTAATGGTTTGAGGCTTCTTTGATACCTCAGACCTTTGATGACTTACAGCCATTTAGCCAACATGGGTCCCATACTATTCCCGTGTAATTTACAGCTTAATCTAGTCCCACCCCCAATTCCCATAGAGATCCATTCAAATGCAGAGAGGTTATACTATTGCTTGTAAGAGTACCTGAAAATAAGATATCCAGTCCCAACTTTTTTGGAACGTGTTGCAGGCATCAAATTCTAATTAGTGTATATTTACAAAAATCAATAAAGTTGATAAGGTAAAACTTTAAATATCTTTTCTTTGTACTGTTTTTAATTAAATATATGTAAAAGAGAATTTACAAATCAGTCCTTTCTGCTTTTATGTGCATTTTACATATTGTCCCAACCTTTTTGGAATTGCAGTTTGTATGATTCCAATTCATTATTCTAATTGACGGTTTTTTCTGTAATAAAACTATTTAATCTTAAGACCTGATTCTTTTGACTTGTTGGTTGATCCAGGTTACTTGTTCGCCTGACCTATCAACGAATTTGGCGATTTAATTGATGATTGTCATTCAAGTAATAATTATCAAATTAAATCAATTAAATATAATTAAATGTAGGTTGAGTGAGGGGTTTTGACACACAATACCACTTGTGTTCAGTATTCAGAGTGCTGGGCATTTTAACAAGGGCTTTGAGTGCTGGAACTGCTGAATTCAGGAAACAAACACATTTTTACTTAATCCTCACTTCCCCAGCAACTACAAAGTTGCAAGGAAAGCCTTGTGTGAATTTCAGCTTTTGTCTTTGCTTTTAAAGCACATTTATTGTGCCTGCCATTTATTATGCCTATGTTGCATTTTCCCACACTAAAAGTTTCACATTTTGTGTTTGGCTGACTTTTAAATTTACATGCACCATTGCAGTTTTCTTCATGCAAGGCGTAAAAAGTGTGAATCAGCCTTTGAATTATTAAGATTGACCTGTCGTCTTTTTAAGGTGCCTTTAACCCTATCCTGGAGGACTCATTGCAAGATCAGGTGAAGACACAGTTGGTACTGAAGATAATCAGTGGCCAGCAGTTTCCCAAGCCAAAAGACTCCATGCTGGGTGATAGAGGAGAGGTAAGAAAAGAAAGTGGAAAGAGATTTTGAATGTCTTTTTGACTTCTGTGGTTCAGCACCCCACTTTCAAGGCCAAAAACCACATCTCTGTTTTGTGTTTCTGTAAAACATTGTATATTGATCATTCTCACCAAATAGAAAAATATTTTATTGTAAAAATGGTTGGTTTCCTGTCTTAATTACTGCTATTACATCTTGAACATTGATGATCCTTTACACAAATCATTTCCCTACTGGCCTACATAATCCAATCAAATCATTCAAACATTAAAGGTCACAGATGGCCCCTGACCCAATATGCATGGTATTTACCCATAAGGCAGTATTTTCCCTTACATTCTTAGTGCTCCAACTGACAATTGTATATATTTAATAACATGAAATGCTGTTAATAATATTTTCTAAACATGTAGTCATATTCTAATTTATTACCTATTTCCCCTGTGTTAGCAGACACTTAATCCATGTGATGGTGTGCTATGGGGTTTGGTGGTGCTATATAACCACTATGTGTTGTCCCTTCTGTAGATTATTGATCCCTTTGTGGAGGTGGAGATCATTGGCCTGCCAGTGGACTGCTGCAAGGACCACACACGGGTTGTAGATGACAATGGTATGCACCAGTATTCAGCGCACTAAATTTTGAACAAAGTGTTACAAAACATGGGATTTGAACAGTTGTGAAGAGCTACAGCTACAGTCTGTGATTGGTAGTCTGTAAAATGCTAAAGCACACACCTCTTGGATATCTGTCATTTACTTGCATGATGCATTTTCTGCTGGGTAAAGCAAAGATTTATCAAAGCAGAAATGAGATCATGGTAAAGGGCAGGAGGTGGACTGGATTTATCATGATTAATGATAGTTATAGCAAGGATTCCGAAGGCTAACAAGTTTTAAAACTTAGAGTAACAAAACACGCTGGTTTCGCTAGACCCCGCCCCCTTTTGAAATTCAAAAAATGCTAAAATCTGGGCGTGATAAGGTAATAATATAGGGGCTGAGCTCCAGGTATCAAACTACGCCCCAGCAATTTTTTTTCACTAGTAGCCAAAAGCTCATTTCTACTCTGGACAGCACTCACAGCGGCTGCTTTGTTCCTCTCTCTATTGCTTAACTATTTGACCCAAATCGCCCCTTTCTGCAGGAAATACCACATATAGCAATAATATACCCTAAAACATAAATTCAACAATATTTTTTAAAAGTGACTTCATTAACCAATAAAATGTAAATAACTGCTCTCGTCCACAGTTAGCACTGCAGCTCAGACTGAACGGTGTCGTGCAGCGCGAGTAATGGTTTGTTTACAAAAGATATTCGACATAAACAGGCCAGCAAGGGCACAGTGTGAACAAAGTAAACAATTGATACTTTACTTACCTCGTCAGAACTTAAAATGTAGTTTTATTTTAACATAAAAATACAGGAAATATCCACACCGTGCATGCAACGCAGAGAGTAGCTCTCCACGTCCCTGTCAGATACGCAGTTTTCATATGCTTTATACTATATATTTATTTTTAATAAAGTAGCCTATATATTTTTTTAAATAAAATAAACTAGCTAGCTACTTGTTAAGCTAGACTGAAAAACGAACTATCAAAAAACAATGGACTATCAAGCTAACTATTTAACTATTTAAAAAAATAAATAAATAAATAAATATATATATATATATATATATATATATATATATGTATATATATACCAAAAATAAATAGACTACTATAACAAGAATATTCAAAAACTGTAAGCTAGCTATATCGCTCGCTCGCTTGCTCTCTCTGTCTCCTCTCCGCTGCGCTACCTGCCCTCGCTCCAAAACTTCAGGGTATAGCCACCGAACTATCGGTGGGCATAGCTGTACAGGTTTCTATTTCGTCACTGGGAGGAATACGTCAGCTGGAAGAAATTTCTGGCCAATCACAGAATGAACGTGCAGTACCTAAAGTTTTACCACGAGACACTTTTGAGCCAGTTTCATAAAGTTTATGCTTTTTTGCGCTGACTGCAGTAATTTGTTAAGATTTGGACCAGGGTAAGTCAGTAATACTGTATCAGAAAATAACTTATTTTAGATGATAACTGAAACAGTATTACTGATTGATCCTTTGTTTTGTTACCCTTTAATGAAAGATAAGTTTTAAAGAAACATTGTGGGTTTTTATTAATATTTATCAATAACAATAATAATAATAATAAGACTATAGTCTTAAGTCCGAAAAGTTGCATAAGTGCCATTTTTTGATTGCGATTTCACACCCATTGTGAAATTAATAAACAGAAATGTGTTTTTACACATTTATGATGAACAATGTGTTTCAGCAGAAAATCTTTTGTCCATGTCTTATGTCCAAAATCTGACCATCACAAAATAAATTTAAATCCCATTTTTTTGTTGAGATGGAAAGGAAATTATGCTTATTTGAAATTAATTCAAAAGTCTTATTTCCAAAAAGTCACAAAATTTAATTAAAAAAATTATAATGGCATTTTTTATTCAGATGGATAGGAAATAATTTTTATTTCATTAGAAATTTCATTTGAAAAATACATACAGTTAAAGTAGAAAGTTTACATACACTTATTCGAGCCAGCAAAACAGAACACTTGGATCTTTAACAATGGGCAAAATAGAACATCAAATGATACACTCAAAGAGCTGAATATCCAGTCCAGAATATAGTTTATCTGTGAGGAAGTGCACTACCCAGGTGGCAGCCAGAGTTCCAGAAAGGTTGCGGGTTGTAGTTGCTAGAGTCCACGCGGTAGGAAGAAGGGTAGATGCGCACAAGTTGCCTCTGGTTAAACCGAACAAATTGGGTAGGCTTCAGCTGCATGATCTGAGTGGCCTTGGACTCATTGAGTGATGATACCTGCCAACTGTATGTTACCGCTGTGGCACAAAGAACACACACACATTCATACAGAGATATGCACAGACATGCACACACAAAACAGGTTCACAAACACACAGGTTAGTTAATATTGCCAGATCATCTCAGCTTAAAAACACACTGCAAACTGTTCAGAGAAGCACACCTAAATGCTGGGGATACAGATGAAGTTGAATGTTTGCATACACCTTAGCCAAATCCATTTAAATTCTGTTTTTCACAATTCCTGACATTTAATCCTAGTAAACATTCCCTGTCTTAGGTCAGTTAGGATCACAACTTTATGACTAATTGTCAGAATATAGTATCTACATCCACAGGTACACCTCCTATTGAATGAAATAATGTCAGTTAGCCTATCAGAAGTTTCTAAAGCTGTGACACAATTTTCTGGTATTTTCCAAGCTGTTTAAAGGCACAGTCAACTTAGTGTATGTAAACTTCTGACCCACTGGAATTGTGATTTAGTGAATTAAAAGTGAAATAATCTGTCTGTAAACAATTGTTGGAAAAAATACTTGTGTCATGCACAAAGTAGATGTCCTAACTGACTTGCCATCACTATAGTTTGCTAACATTAAAATTACTTTTCATTTCTTTAATGACTTCAACCTAAGTGTTTTTAAACTTCCGACAATAGTCTCATGTCCACAAAGTGACAATTATTTACTCAATGCAATAATTATTTATTCAGGCGGATAGGAAATCATGTTTATTTAACACCCATTGTGAAATTAATTAACAGAAATGTGTTTTCAGATATTTATGATAAACTGTACTACAGCTGAAAATCTGAAAAATGCATAAGACGATATAGTCTTATGTCCAAAAAGTCAAAAAATGTCACTTAAAAAATTAAAATGCCATTTTTTGGTTGAGAGGGATAGTAAATCACGTTTATTTAATGCCAATGATGAAATTGTTTAATATAAATGTGTTTATAGATTTACAATGAGAAAAATAGATAAGACGATAGTCTTATGTCCAAGAAGTGACAAAATGAACAAAAAAATGCCTTTTTTTTCCGATGAATCATGTTTATTTAGCAGGCATCATTAAATTAATGAATAGGAATGTGTTTTTAGACATTTATGATGAAAATATGTTTGAAGAGAAAAACATAAGATACATAAGACTGTATATAATCTTACGTCCAGAAAGTGACAAACTTTCTTTAAAAAATTCAAATTCCATTTTTTATGCAGATGGATAGGAAATCGTGTTAAATTCTGGGTTGATAAATTGATTGTGGATATGTCTCCAAGTAGGCATAGAGAAGGAGATAGTGGAATGCTGCAACCCAAAAAACGAGATTAACACACCAGGCCATTTTCTTATTCAGACGAATCGTGTTTAATTAACACGCATGGTGAAATTAATGAATAGAAATGTGTTTTTAGACATTGATGATGAAAAAGTGTTTGAGAAACTGAAAAGTACATAAGACTATATATAGTCTTATGTCCAAAAAGTGAAAAAAGATTTTATAAATTCAAATGCCATTTGTTTATTCAGATGGCAGGAAATCATGTTTATTTTACACCCGTTATGAAATGAATGCAAAGAAATGTGTTTCAGACATTATAAAAATGTGTCACAGTAGAAAAACAGAAAATACATAAAATGTAAAAAAAGAAAATAAATTCAAATACCATTTTTTTATTCAGATGGATAGCAAATCATGATTTATTTAACAATCTAGATGAAATTAATTGACCAGAAATGTGTTTTTAGACATTTATGATGAAAATGTGTTTAATGAGAAAAACTGAAAAATACATAAGACTATAGTCTTATGTCCAAAAAGTGACAAAATCTTTAAAAAATTCAAACGCCATTTGTTTATTCAGATGGGAGGAAATCATGTTTATTTTACACACATGATGAAATACATGAACAGAAATGTGTTTTTAGACATTCATGATGAAAATGTGTTTGATGAGAGAAACTGAAAAATACATAAGACTATAGTCTTATGTCCAAAAAGTGACTAAATATTTAAAAAATTCAAACGCCATTTGTTTATTCAGATGGGAGGAAATCGTGTTTATTTTACACACATGATGAAATACATGAACAGAAATGTGTGTTTAGACATTTATGATGAAAATATTTATTTTTCTGTTTTGCCTCATCAAACACAAGACTATAGTCTTATGTCCAAAAAGTTACAAAATGTAAAAAATAAATAAATGAAAAATTGAAATACCATTTCTTTTTTATTCAGATGGATAGCAAATCATGATTTATTTAACAACCAAGATGAAATGAATCAACAGAAATGTGTTTTTGACATTTATGATGAAAATGTGTTTGTGAAAAACTGAAAAACACAAAAGACTATAGTCTTATGTCGAAAAAGTTACAAAATCTTTAAAAAATTCAAACGCCATTTGTTTATTCAGATGGGAGGAAATCATGTTTATTTTACACCCATGATGAAATAAATGAACAGAAATGTGTTTTTGACATTTATGATGAAAATGTGTTTGAGAGAAACTGAAAAATACAAAAGATTATAGTCTTATGTCCAAAAAGTGACAAAATATTTAAAAAATTCAAACGCCATTTGTTTATTCGGATGGGAGGAAATCGTGTTTATTTTACACCCATGATTAAATAAATGAACAGAAATGTGTTTTTGACATTTATGATGAAAATGTGTTTGAGAAAAACTGAAAAATACAAAAGATTATAGTCTTATGTCCAAAAAGTGACAAAATCTTTAAAAAATTCAAACGCCATTTGTTTATTCAGATGTGAGGAAATCATGTTTATTTTACACCCATGATTAAATAAATGAACAGAAATGTGTTTTTAGACATTCATGATGAAAATGTGTTTGATGAGAGAAACTGAAAAATACATAAGACTGTAGTCTTATGTCCAAAAAGTGACAAAATATTTAAAAAATTCAAACGCCATTTGTTTATTCAGATGGGAGTAAATCGTGTTTATTTTACAAACATGATGAAATACATGACCAGAAATGTGTTTTTAGACATTTATGATGAAAATATTTATTTTTCAGTTTTTCCTCATCAAACACAAGACTATAGTCTTATGTCCAAAAAGTTACAAAATGTAAAAAATAAATAAATGAAAAATTGAAATACCATTTCTTTTTTATTCAGATGGATAGCAAATCATGATTTATTTAACAACCAAGATGAAATTAATCAACAGAAATGTGTTTTTAGACATTTATGATGAAAATGTGTTTGATGAGAGAAACTGAAAAATACATAAGACTGTAGTCTTATGTCCAAAAAGTGACAAAATATTTAAAAAATTCAAACTCCATTTGTTTATTCAGATGGGAGGAAATCGTGTTTATTTTACACACATGATGAAATACATAAACAGAAATGTGTTTTTAGACATTTATGATGAAAATGTGTTTGTGAAAAACTGAAAAATACAAAAGACTATAGTCTTATGTCCAAAAAGTTACAAAATCTTTAAAAAATTCAAATGTCATTTGTTTATTCAGATGGGAGGAAATCATGTTTATTTTACACACATGATGAAATACATGAACAGAAATGTGTTTTTAGACATTCATGATGAAAATGTGTTTGATGAGAGGAACTGAAAAATACATAAGACTATATAGTCTTATGTCGAAAAAGTGACAAAATCCGTAAAAAATTCAAATGCCATTTGTTTATTCAGATGTGAGGAAATCATGTTTATTTTACACCCATGATTAAATAAATGAACAGAAATGTGTTTAGACATTTATGATAAAAATATGTTTAATGAGAAAAACTGAAAAATACATAAGACTATATATAGCCTTATGTCGAAAAATTGACAAAATCTTTAAAAAATTCAAACGCCATTTGTTTATTCAGATGGGAGGAAATCGTGTTTATTTTACACACATGATGAAATGCATGAACAGAAATGTGTTTTTAGACATTCATGATGAAAATGTGTTTGATGAGAGAAACTGAAAAATACATAAGACTATAGTCTTATGTCCAAAAAGTGACTAAATATTTAAAAAATTCAAACGCCATTTGTTTATTCAGATGGGAGGAAATTGTGTTTATTTTACACACATGATGAAATACATGAACAGAAATGTGTTTTTAGACATTTATGATGAAAATATTTATTTTTCTGTTTTTCCTCATCAAACACAAGACTATAGTCTTATGTCCAAAAAGTTACAAAATGTAAAAAATAAATAAATGAAAAATTGAAATACCATTTCTTTTTTATTCAGATGGATAGCAAATCATGATTTATTTAACAACCAAGATGAAATTAATCAACATAAATGTGTTTTTAGACATTTATGATGAAAATGTGTTTGACGAGAAAAACTGAAAAATGCATGAGACTATAGTCTTATGTCCAAAAAGTGACAAAATCCGTAAAAAAATTCAAATGCCATTGGTTTATTCAGATGGGAGGAAATCGTGTTTATTTTACACACACGATGAAATACATGAACAGAAATGTGTTTTAGACATTTATGATGAAAATATGTATTTTTCAGTTTTTCTCATCAAACACAAGACTATAGTCTTATGTCCAAAAAGTGACAAAATCCGTAAAAAATTCAAATGCCATTTGTTTATTCAGATGTGAGGAAGTCATGTTTATTTTACACCCATGATTAAATAAATGAACAGAAATGTGTTTAGACATTCATGATGAAAATGTGTTTGATGAGAGGAACTGAAAAATACATAAGACTATATAGTCTTATGTCGAAAAAGTGACAAAATCCGTAAAAAATTCAAATGCCATTTGTTTATTCAGATGTGAGGAAATCATGTTTATTTTACACCCATGATTAAATAAATGAACAGAAATGTGTTTAGACATTTATGATAAAAATATGTTTAATGAGAAAAACTGAAAAATACATAAGACTATATATAGCCTTATGTCGAAAAATTGACAAAATCTTTAAAAAATTCAAACGCCATTTGTTTATTCAGATGGGAGGAAATCGTGTTTATTTTACACACATGATGAAATGCATGAACAGAAATGTGTTTTTAGACATTCATGATGAAAATGTGTTTGATGAGAGAAACTGAAAAATACATAAGACTATAGTCTTATGTCCAAAAAGTGACTAAATATTTAAAAAATTCAAACGCCATTTGTTTATTCAGATGGGAGGAAATTGTGTTTATTTTACACACATGAT
>CM056380.1:86191635-86302087 GCA_029718625.1 Synaphobranchus kaupii
GAAACAAAAAAATTGCATTTTTATTTTGTTGACCATTATGGCCCTTTTTGGACATAAGACTATAGTCTTATGTTTTTTTATTTTCCCCAAAACACATTTTTCATCATAAATGTCTTAAAACCTGTTATTTTTAATTTATTTCACCGCAGTTATTAAGTAAATGTAGTTTACTATACATCGGAATCAAAAAATGGCATTTTAATTTTGTTGATCATTTTGGCCCTTTTTGGACATACACTACTCACAAAAAGTTAGGGATATTCGGCTTTCGGGTGAAATTTCAGGATGAACCTAAAATGCACTATAACCTTTACAGCTGAAATTAATTTGACCTTCTCTAAACTTTTGAATGCACATGTCCAACTATTCAATGTTTCAGTACTTTTTGCACAACTTGCTGTTCTCTAACAAGGAGCTGAACGGCAAAATTCACAACAGGTGTTTGATCCATGAATCGACCAATACATTTCCTGGTTCAATTAGAATTGGTATTTAAACAGTCCTCTTCATCATGCTGTTCACATTTTGACATCATGAGACCAAGACGACACCTAACAATTGATCAACAGTACCTCGCCATTGCGAGGCTTCAAACAGGATGTTCTCAGAGGGAAGTGGCCACTGAGCTTAGAGTGTCACAGAGTGTCATCAGCAGGTTGCAACAGAGATACAGAGAGACTGGAAGAGTCACAGAAAGGCATAGAAGTGGACGTCCTTTGGCCACATCCCACACTGATGACCGCTTCATTGTGAACAGTGCCCTGCGGAAACCGGATGATGAATGCCACTCAACTCCAGGCACATTTAAGGGAGGTGAGAGGCACCCAAGTGTCACGTCAGACCATTCGAAACCGTTTATCAGCGTGGTCTGCGTGCTAGACGACCTGCAAGGGTACCTGACCACACCACCAGGCACAGGCGTCATCGTCTTGCATGAGCCAGGGAGCATTTACGCTGGACGAGGGACCAGTGGGCCTCAGTGCTGTTCTCTGATGAAAGTCGATTCACGTTGAGCAGAAATGATGGCCGCCAACGATGTTGGAGACGTCAAGGAGAGCGCTATGCATCAGCCACTGTTGTCACCAGACGGACCCTTTGGTGGTGGCGGTGTTACAGTGTGGGCAGGTGTGTCTAGTCAATACAGAACTGCCCCTACACTTTGTGAATGGTACAGTGACAAGCCCATACTACCTGAATAACATCATTAATCCAGTCATTGTGCCCCTGCATGAACAACACAGGCCTAATTTCATCTTCATGGACGACAATGCTCCAGCTCATCGAGGTCGCATCATTAGGGAAAGGCTGCTGGAGACTGGGGTACCTCAAATGGAGTGGCCTGCACTTTCTCCAGACCTGAATCCCATAGAAACCTATGGGATCAGCTGACTCACCGTGTAGAGGCTCGTAACTCTGTACCCCAGAACCTCAATGACCTGAGGGCCCGCCCTTCAAGAAGAGTGGGATGCCATGCCTCAGCAGACAATAAGTCGACTTGTGAACAGCATGAGACGTCGTTGTCAAGCTGTAATGGATGCTCAAGGGCACATGACAAGTTATTGAGACATTGACATTTTTGTTGTGGTATACCCACCACTGTTGTTGGCTTTTGTTTCAATAAATTGTTTGAGATGAGGAAATCACCATTGCATGCTTCTACTTAAATGCCCTACTTTCATGATACGTATAATATCACTGTAGCGTGAACTTACATTTTCCATAAATTTCACCCGAAAGCCAAATATCCCTAACTTTTTGTGAGTAGTGTAAGACTATAGTCTTATGTTTTTTTTCATTTCCCCAACACACATTTTTCATCATAAATGTCTTAAAACCTGTTATTTTTCATTTATTTCACCGCAGTTATTAAGTAAATATAGTTTCCTATACATCGGAATCAAAAAATGGCATTTTAATTTTGTTGATCATTTTCGCCCTTTTTGGACATAAGACTATATAGTCTTATGCTTTTTCATTTTCCCCAAAACACATTTTTCATCATGAATCTCTTAAAACCTGTTATTTTTCATTAATTTCACCGCAGTTATTAAGTAAATGTAGTTTACTATACATCGGAATCAAAAAATGGCATTTAAATTTTGTTGATCATTTTGGCCCTTTTTGGACATAAGATAGTCTTATGTTTTTTCATTTTCCCCAAAATGCATTTTTTCATCATAAATGTCTTAAAACCTGTTATTTTTCATTTATTTCACCGCAGTTAAGTAAATATAGTTTCCTATACATCGGAATTAAAAAAATGGCATTTTAATTTTGTTGATCATTTTCGCCCTTTTTGGACATAAGACTATAGTCTTATGTTTTTTTATTTTTCCCCAAAACACATTTTTCATCATAAATGTCTTAAAACTTGTTATTTTTCATTTATTTCACCGCAGTTATTAACTAAATATAGTTTCCTATACATCGGAAACAAAAACTGGCATTTAAATTTTGTTGATCATTTTGGCCCTTTTTGGACATAAGACTATAGTCTTATGTTTTTTCATTTTCCCCAAAACATATTTTTCATCATAAATGTCTTAACACTAATTATTTTTCACTCCTTTCAGTGCAGTTATTAAGTAAATATAGTTTCCTATACATGGGGGGAAAAAATGGCATTTTTATTTTGTTGACCATTATGGCCCTTTTTGGACATAAGACTATAGTCTTATGTTTTTTCATTTTCCCCAAAATGCATTTTTCATCATAAATGTCTTAAAACTTGTTATTTTTCATTTATTTCACCGCAGTTATTAAGTAAATATAGTTTCCTATACATCGGAATCAAACAATGGCAATTTTAATTTTGTTGATCATTTTCGCCCTTTTTGGACATAAGGCTATAGTCTTATGTTTTTTCATTTTCCCCAAAAACACATTTTTTCATCATAAATGTCTTAAAACCCGTTATTTTTCACTCCTTTCAGTGCAGTTAAGTAAATGTAGTTTCCTATACATCGGAATCAAAAAATGGCATTTAAAGTTTGTTGATCATTTTGGCCCTTTTTGGACATAAGGCTATAGTCTTATGTTTTTTCATTTCCCCAACACACATTTTTCATCATAATGTCTTAAAACCTGTTATTTCTCATTTATTT
The DNA here is from genome assembly GCA_029718625.1 of Synaphobranchus kaupii. NCBI lineage: Eukaryota > Metazoa > Chordata > Actinopteri > Anguilliformes > Synaphobranchidae > Synaphobranchus > Synaphobranchus kaupii. The sequence goes on from CM056380.1 coordinate 86,194,740, forward strand.
TACCGCAGTTATTAAGTAAATATAGTTTCCTATACATCAGAAACAAAAAAATGGCATTTTTATTTTGTTGACCATTATGGCCCTTTTTGGACATAAGACTATAGTCTTATGCTTTTTTATTTGCCCCAAAACACATTTTTCATCATAAATGTCTTAAAACACGTTATTTTTCACTCCTTTCAGCGCAGTTATTAAGTAAATATAGTTTCCTATACATGGGGGGAAAAAATGGCATTTTTATTTTGTTGACCATTATGGCCCTTTTTGGACATAAGACTATAGTCTTATGCTTTTTCATTTTCCCCAAAACACATTTTTCATCATGAATCTCTTAAAACCTGTTATTTTTCATTAATTTCACCGCAGTTATTAAAGTAAATGTAGTTTACTATACATCGGAATCAAAAAATGGCATTTAAATTTTGTTGATCATTTTGGCCCTTTTGGACATAAGAGTATAGTCTTATGTTTTTTCATTTCCCCCAACACACATTTTTCATCATAAATGTCTTAACACTAATTATTTTTCACTCCTTTCAGTGCAGTTATTAGTAAATGTAGTTTCCTATACATCGGAATCAAAAAATGGCATTTAAATTTTGTTGATCATTTTGGCCCTTTTTGGACATAAGAGTATAGTCTTATGTTTTTTCATTTCCCCAACACACATTTTTCATCATAAATGTCTTAAAACTGTTATTTTCATTTATTTCACCGCAGTTATTAAGTAAATGTAGTTTCCTATACATCGGAATCAAAAAATGGCATTTAAAGTGTGTTGACCATTTTGGCCCTTTTTGGACATAAGGTATAGTCTTATGTTTTTTCATTTTCCCCAAAATGCATTTTTCATCATAAATGTCTTAAAACACGTTATTTTTCACTCCTTTCAGCGCAGTTATTAGGTAAATATAGTTTCCTATACATGGGGGGAAAAAATGGCATTTTTATTTTGTTGACCATTATGGCCCTTTTTGGACATAAGACTATAGTCTTATGCTTTTTCATTTTCCCCAAAACACATTTTTCATCATGAATCTCTTAAAACCTGTTATTTTTCATTAATTTCACCGCAGTTATTAAGTAAATGTAGTTTACTATACATCGGAATCAAAAAATGGCATTTAAATTTTGTTGATCATTTTGGCCCTTTTTGGACATAAGACTATAGTCTTATGTTTTTTTCATTTTCCCCAAAACATATTTTTCATCATAAATGTCTTAACACTAATTATTTTTCACTCCTTTCAGTGCAGTTATTAAGTAAATATAGTTTCCTATACATGGGGGGAAAAAATGGCATTTTTATTTTGTTGACCATTATGGCCCTTTTTTGGACATAAGACTATAGTCTTATGCTTTTTCATTTTCCCCAAAACACATTTTTCATCATGAATCTCTTAAAACCTGTTATTTTTCATTAATTTCACCGCAGTTATTAAGTAAATGTAGTTTACTATACATCGGAATCAAAAAATGGCATTTAAATTTTGTTGATCATTTTGGCCCTTTTTGGACATAAGACTATAGTCTTATGTTTTTTCATTTTTCCCCAAAACACATTTTTCATCATAAATGTCTTAACACTAATTATTTTTCACTCCTTTCAGTGCAGTTATTAAGTAAATGTAGTTTCCTATACATCGGAATCAAAAAAATGGCATTTAAATTTTGTTGATCATTTTGGCCCTTTTTGGACATAAGAGTATAGTCTTATGTTTTTTCATTTCCCCAACACACATTTTTCATCATAAATGTCTTAAAACCTGTTATTTTTCATTTATTTCATCGCAGTTATTAAGTAAATGTAGTTTCCTATACATCGGAATCAAAAAATGGCATTTTAATTTTGTTGATCATTTTCGCCCTTTTTTGGACATAAGACTATAGTCTTATGTTTTTCCATTTCCCCCAACACAGATTTTTCATCATAAATGTCTTAAAACCTGTTATTTTTCATTTATTTCACCGCAGTTATTAAGTAAATATAGTTTCCTATACATCGGAATCAAAAAATGGCATTTTAATTTTGTTGATCATTTTCGCCCTTTTTGGACATAAGACTATAGTCTTATGTTTTTTCATTTTCCCCAAAACACATTTTTCATCATAAATGTCTTAAAACCCGTTATTTTTCACTCCTTTCAGTGCAGTTAAGTAAATGTAGTTTCCTATACATCGGAATCAAAAAATGGCATTTAAAGTTTGTTGATCATTTTGGCCCTTTTTGGACATAAGGCTATAGTCTTATGTTTTTTCATTTCCCCAAAACACATTTTTCATCATAAATGTCTTAAAACTTGTTATTTTTCATTTATTTCACCGCAGTTATTAACTAAATATAGTTTCCTATACATCGGAAACAAAAACTGGCATTTAAATTTTGTTGATCATTTTGGCCCTTTTTGGACATAAGGTATAGTCTTATGTTTTTTCATTTTCCCCAAAACATATTTTTCATCATAAATGTCTTAACACTAATTATTTTTCACTCCTTTCAGTGCAGTTATTAAGTAAATATAGTTTCCTATACATGGGGGGAAAAAATGGGCATTTTTATTTTGTTGACCATTATGGCCCTTTTTGGACATAAGACTATAGTCTTATGTTTTTTCATTTTCCCCAAAATGCATTTTTCATCATAAATGTCTTAAAACACGTTATTTTTCACCTCCTTTCAGCGCAGTTATTAAGTAAATATAGTTTCCTATACATGGGGGGAAAAAACGGCATTTTTATTTTGTTGACCATTATGGCCCTTTTTGGACATAAGACTATAGTCTTATGTTTTTTCATTTTCCCCAAAACATATTTTTCATCATAAATGTCTTAACACTAATTATTTTTCACTCCTTTCAGTGCAGTTATTAAGTAAATATAGTTTCCTATACATGGGGGGAAAAAAATGGCATTTTATTTTGTTGACCATTATGGCCCTTTTTGGACATAAGACTATAGTCTTATGTTTTTTCATTTTCCCCAAAACGCATTTTTCATCATAAATGTCTTAAAACTCGTTATTTTTCACTCCTTTCAGTGCAGTTATTAAGTAAATATAGTTTCCTATACATCGGAATCAAAAAATGTCATTTTAATTTTGTTGATCATTTTCGCCCTTTTTGGACATAAGACTATAGTCTTATGTTTTTTTATTTTCCCCAAAACACATTTTTCATCATAAATGTCTTAAAACTTGTTATTTTTCATTTATTTCACCGCAGTTATTAACTAAATATAGTTTCCTATACATCGGAAACAAAAACTGGCATTTAAATTTTGTTGATCATTTTGGCCCTTTTTGGACATAAGGTATAGTCTTATGTTTTTTCATTTTCCCCCAAAACATATATTTCATCATAAATGTCTTAACACTAATTATTTTTCACTCCTTTCAGTGCAGTTATTAAGTAAATGTAGTTTCCCTATACATCGGAATCAAAAAATGGCATTTAAATTTTGTTGAACATATTGGCCCTTTTTGGACATAAGGTATAGTCTTATGTTTTTTCATTTTCCCCGAAACATATTTTTTCATCATAAATGTCTTAAAACTCGTTATTTTTCACTCCTTTCAGTGTAGTTATTAAGTAAATGTAGTTTCCTATACATCAGAAACAAAAAAATTGCATTTTTATTTTGTTGACCATTATGGCCCTTTTTGGACATAGACTATAGTCTTATGTTTTTTTTATTTTCCCCAAAACACATTTTTCATCATAAATGTCTTAAAACCTGTTATTTTTAATTTATTTCACCGCAGTTATTAAGTAAATGTAGTTTACTATACATCGGAATCAAAAAATGGCATTTTAATTTTGTTGATCATTTTCGCCCTTTTTGGACATAAGACTATATAGTCTTATGCTTTTTCATTTTCCCCAAAACACATTTTTCATCATGAATCTCTTAAAACCTGTTATTTTTCATTAATTTCACCGCAGTTATTAAGTAAATGTAGTTTACTATACATCGGAATCAAAAAATGGCATTTAAATTTTGTTGATCATTTTGGCCCTTTTTGGACATAAGATAGTCTTATGTTTTTTCATTTTCCCCAAAATGCATTTTTCATCATAAATGTCTTAAAACCTGTTATTTTTCATTTATTTCACCGCAGTTATTAAGTAAATATAGTTTCCTATACATCGGAATCAAAAAATGGCATTTTACATTTTGTTGATCATTTTGGCCCTTTTTGGACATAATCATTTTCCCCAAAACATATTTTTCATCATAAATTTAATAAAATTTGTTATTTTCCATTTATTTCATCGCAGATATTAAGTAAATGTAGTTTCCTATACATCGGAATCAAAAAATGGCATTTTAATTTTGTTGATCATTTTCGCCCTTTTTGGACATAAGACTATATAGTCTTATGTTTTTCCATTTCCCGAACACACATTTTTCATCATAAATCTCTTAAAACTTGTTATTTTTCATTTATTTCACCGCAGTTATTAAGTAAATGTAGTTTACTATACATCGGAATCAAAAAATGGCATTTTAATTTTGTTGACCATTATGGCCCTTTTTGGACATAAGACTATATATAGTCTTATCTCTTTTCATTTTTCCCAAAGACATTTTTCATCATAAATTTCATAAAACTTGTTATTTTTAATTTATTTCACCGCAGTTATTAACGAAATATAGTTTCCTATACATCAGAAACAAAAAATGGCATTTTTATTTTGTTGACCATTATGGCCCTTTTTGGACATAAGACTATAGTCTAACGCCGCGTTCACACAGCGAGCAACTTGGTTGCTGGGTCGGTCAAGTCTACTAGGCTGGGGGCGGGGCAAGAGCTTCCCGTTGTGTCATCCAAGTCTGCTCGTACAGCTACAATTTTTTGATGAAGAGAAACAACGGCGGTAGCCTACATCATGACACTGATAATTATGTGTTCTCGCTAGCTAGCGATAGGCTATATTTCATCTTCGTTGCGAGCTGGCGATCTTTATCTATCTATTATTCGGTTTTACAGTAAATGCTGGGCCAGTTTGGAGTGTAAGGGCATGTTAGACTGGAAAGCTGACCAACATCATGCTGAACTGTATACAAATAAAGAAGCTATATCCGTCTTTCATCATCGAAAACTGATTCAAGACCCTTTTATTTCTCGAACGTAATTGCAAGTACCGGCGGTTTTATACATAAATCTATCAATCTATCTAGATAGATTTATGTAGCTATAAAACTCAACACGTAGTTTGGGATCAATGTGATATTGGTAAAACAAGCCACATATATCCTTTAAGGTTATGTTATGACACTGATAATTATACAATGATAATATATAAATTATTCACTGTTACCGCTGCTAACCCTATTTCGCCTAGCTCAGTTTGATAGGCAATATTAGGCTACGTAGCTAGCTAGCTAGGTTACGGAACAATTATTCATGAAATGGTTTCGTGTCGGTTGGAGAAATATGAAACGCGGAATTCTGATTGGCTGTTACAGCCGACGTCGGCCAAAAAGTTAAACTGTGGGCAACATTTATCGGCCGATTTTGGTCGCTCAGTTTTCTAGTTGCTCAGGTCGCTGAACGTCGCTCAGCTTCATAGAGAATGAATGGACTTCCGGCAACTGGGCGACCGAAGTTGCTCGCTGTGTGTACGCGGCGTTATGTTTTTTCATTTTCACCAAAACACATTTTTCATCATAAATGTCTTAAAAACCTGTTATTTTTCATTCATTTCACCGCAGTTATTAAGTAAATATAGTTTCCTATACATCGGAATCAAAAAATGGCATTTTAATTTTGTTGATCATTTTGGCCCTTTTTGGACATAAGACTATATATAGTCTTATGTTTTTTCATTTTCCCCAACACACATTTTTCATCATAAATTTCATAAAATTTGTTATTTTCCATTTATTTCACTGCAGATATTAAGTAAATGTTGTTTCCTATACATCGGAATCAAAAAATGGCATTTAAATTTTGTTGACCATTTTGGCCCTTTTTGGACATAAGGTATAGTCTTATGTTTTTCCATTTCCCCAACACACATTTTTCATCATAAATCTCTTAAAACCTGTTATTTTTCATTTATTTCACCGCAGTTATTAAGTAAATGTAGTTTACTATACATCGGAATCAAAAAATGGCATTTTAATTTTGTTGACCATTTTGGCCCTTTTTGGACATAAGGTATAGTCTTATGTTTTTTTATTTTCCCCAAAACACATTTTTTCATCATAAATGTCTTAAAACTTGTTATTTTTTCATTTATTTCACCGCAGTTATTAACTAAATATAGTTCAGTCAGGCCACTGTTGTTCAAATAACTTTATTGACATTATGAAACAATACATTTTAGGTTTGGCGGTATGGTTCTGTTCACCAAGCCCTCCCGCCCATCCACGCGAGCAAGCATGGGTATGGCGGCGAGGGCAGCTGCACAACCCCCATTTGGGTTACGCTAGAACAGAACCGCAGCACTGAGAATGGTTTTGACAGAATCCATTCAGTCAGTTATATATATATATATATATATATATAAATGGCACTTTTAAGTGTCATTATCACAACAATTTACAAGGAACCCGGGCCTGAAACCCCGTAGAGCATGCCTAAGGCGACGGTGGCAAGGAAAAACTCCCTGCTGTTAGCAGGAAGAATCCTTGGGCAGAACCTGACTCTGAGGGGGAAGTCCATCCGCCGCTGACTGGCACCGGTTACTAAATGCTGATTACAGAATAGAAATTTGTAGACCGAACATATGAAAATGTCAATGTATAAGGAGCCGGTGAGGAAGACTGATTGAAGCCCGGCAGGTGCATCATAGCTGGGTACATGCATGGAGCTGGAGCTGATCGTCTGCTTCTGGAGAACGATGTTTGTTGATCTATAGCTATCGCTCCGGCGGATGCCGAAGCGGGAAGGAAAGAGGAAAAGAAATCAGTAGGCACTCGAAAATGTTAGTGATTCATGCAGGAGCGATATAGGCTAGGTGTATGTGCGCAATGGGAAACTGAAGAGGATGGAGCTGGGGTGGAGGGGGGGGGGGTTTGTGTGCAGCGGGTGTGCTGGCAGGGGATCCACCATGGTAGGGCGAGGCGGTTAAATAGACCGCCTTGTTATGTGAATGGACTGATGGGTGAATCGTCACTACTCAGCTGAGCTGTCAGCTGATTAACTATGGCCGGGTTTCACTCTCGTGACCTGCCTGAACTGACGCTATGCTCGATTTCAGTCAGGCCACTGTTGTTCAAATAACTTTATTGACATTATGAAACAATACATTTTAGTTTGGCGGTATGGTTCTGTTCACCAAGCCCTCCCCGCCCATCCACGCGAGCAAGCATGGGTATGGCGGCGAGGGCAGCTGCACAACCCCAAAAAACAACCATACGCCAAGTGCTGCCAGCATGTGCACACGTGATGACCGTGCAACGACCCCTCGCCTCGGAGGAAGTCGATCTGTCCATCTGCTCAAGGATCCCCCAATACCACAATGATCAATGTCATGTGCACCAACGCCTGTTGGACTCCCCCGTGCGCCAGACGGAGTGCGGACCAACCCCATGAAATCCATGTGTAGTGATGAAGAACAATGTCTGACCTTCTGGCTACCGATGAAGCCATACTGTCCTTCAGCACAAGGTCCTTCTAACGTAACATGGATCAGTGGCTATGTGCACCAACGCCCGTTGGACTCCCCTGTGCCAGATGCAGTGCAAAATAACCCCAGGAAGTTCTACGTGTAGTGATAAAGAACGATGTGTGACCTCTGGCTACCGATGAAGCCATGCTGTCCTTCAGCATGAGGCCCTCTAACGTTACATGGATCAGTGGTTATGTGTGCCAACGCTTGTTGGACTCCCCTGTGTGCCAGATATAGTGTAAACTAACCCCAAGAAGTTTATGTGTAGTGATAAAGAACAATGTGTGACCTTCCAGCTACCGATGAAGCCATCCTGTCCTTCAGCACAAGGTCCTTTAACGTTACATGGATCAGTGGCTAAGTGTACCAACGCTTGTTGGACTCCCCCGTGTGCCAGAGTATAGTATGACTAACCCCAAGAAGTTTATGTGCAGTGATAAAGAACAATGTGTGACCTTCCGGCTACCGATGAAGCCATCCTGTCCTTCAGCTCGAGGCCTTTTAAACGTTACATGGATCAGTAGCTATGTGTACCAACGCATGTTGGACTTCCCCCTGGGAGCCAGACATTGGATTACCCAGGGAAATTCTATGTGTAGTGGTGAATAACAATGTGTGACCTTTCAGCTACCGATGTAGCCATCCTGTCCTTCAACCCAAGGCCCCTTTACATTTACGTGGATCAGTGGCTATGTGTACCAACGCCTGTTGGACTTCCATGGGAGCAAAACTAATCAGGGGAGTTATATGTGTAGTGATGAAAAACTATGTGTGACCTTCCAGCTCTCGGTCTTCTAACATTACGTGGATCAGTGGGCTATGTGTACCAACGCCTGTTGGACTTCCATGGGAGCAAAACTAATCAGGGGAGTTCTATGTGTAGTGATGAAGAACTATGTGTGACCTTTCGGCTACGGATGAAGCCGGCATGCCTATGGGAGAAGCTCTTCATCCCTTCAGGTCACTGCCAATTAATATCGTACCAACGCCTGTTGGTCTTCTCCCTAACGGTCATGGAGGATGCTGTGCGTAACATTGGCTTCATGGCGCCCGTATGCCTAGGGCCATTCTAACTACTGAAGTTGTATTTGTAGTATATGTATATGTACCAACCACCTAAAAGCTATGTGTGACCTTTCGGCTACTGATGAAGCCGGCATGCTTATGGGGAGAAGCTCTTCATCCCTCAGGTCAAATGCCAATTAATACCATACCAACGCCTGTTGGTCTTCTCCCTGACGTCAGGGAGGATGCTGTGCGTAACATTGGCTTCATGGCGCCTGTATGCCTAGGGCCATTCTAACTACTGAAGTTGTATTTGTAGTATATGCAAGAACAGCGCGAAGCGTGAATTTTTCATAACGCAAGTCCAAATCCAATTATGCATAACGCAATCCAGTCCAGGCGTCTACTAGCCTATTGATGAAAGGGACAGACGAGCATCCTTTGTTAATGATGTTGACGGTGGCTTGGTTGTCGCAATAGGCCAAAATTTGTTTCCTTGGCCAGCTGTTTCCCATAGGATGCAAGCAACGATGATTGGGTATAGTTCGAGCAAAGCTATAAATTGAATATTGCGAGGCAGAGTTTGCAGCTCTTTAGGCCATGTTTCTGCAACCATAGTATTATAAAACCCCCAAAAGCAATAGAAAGCGCTGCGTCGGTAAAGAATTTAAAAGTAGCTGATGTTTCGACGTAGTCGTTATGAAAACGCAAGGCTTTAATCCAAGTGCGAATCTTCCAGCCCCGAAATTGGACCTCTTGCTCCGCCTACCCCACTTGCTATAAGTTTAAAATCCATGAAAATCAACCATGCGTCAAGAGCATCATGTTGCATAATTAATTGAATTTTGCATCGCAAACGTTAAACGGTCTGAAATTGATGATTTAATAGCAACTCACCTTTATTAATAGCTACCAGACATCATTTATTAATGCTTATTATACATTACATTCATTTATAACCACGGCATTGTTGAATACTCGGTTCTGATGGGGTCAATACGCATTCCAAGGTTGTGCATTGATTTTCACCACTGCCTTTTAACAGTGTGTCTTTCGTCCCGCTCGTGTCTCGCTTGCTTTCAACTTGGCTATCAGCTAATTCTCGCAAGCATCCCATTCGAACCTATGCTGTCCTTTAGTCCACAGTTGTATTAAGAAAATTATGCATGTTTGGAAAATTCAAACATGAACACACTTATACGACCGAAAAAACACTTCCGGTTTCGATATTTTACTTTCAGCGGTCAAAATAACTTTGGTCTAGCACTCCGCAAAAACGGGACGCACATCACTGGTTCTTTGCAGAGTGAAATGATTACACGTGTCACATACTGACTGATCTACGGTATTCGGGTTTCTGTAGTTTTCGCGAAAATCAATGTTATTCTTTCGTCCCGTGTTTCTTTCGTCCCGGTTCTCCCCTAGTAGTATCCACAAAAAACTACACGCGTAATGTTACAATGTGAATTAGGGTTGTCTGCAATCAGTAGTATGCTAGGGTAATATAGCCTACAAATCCCTGGCAATGATATAATTTAGCCGTAATAATGATGAATAGGCTACAACACTTAAATTCAACCTGAAAACTATTAGCTAGGTATCCGAGTAGGCTACGCAGATGCAGTAGGCCTACGAGCGCAATTATGTCCCGATAAATTAAAATACCATGCAGGATACAGATCGGACAACGCAATAACGTGCAAGATATAGAATGTATAATTACATACCAGGTTAACGGTAGGCCTAGTCTTCACATCATTACCGATTACACACGCAGAACTAGTTACGATAATACGATAATAGTTGGATAATAGCAGTGCGTTAGGACGTGAACTATGTAGACTAATCATTTGTCACATTTGTTTATTTATTAATTTTCTCCCCACTTACGTATCAGCCTCCGTGAACGGCCACGAACCTCTCGTATCAGAAGCCTGCTCAATGATTAGCCTAGTCGGACCGCGTCCACGAAGTATCAGATCTCTTTGGTCTCCCACTTCCAGAACGAGGCAGCGAGTATACGAACATGACCAACCAATGTTCCGGGGCAGGGTGTATGCTTACCGTTTAGGTTAGCCCAAGGATCATATAAAGGTTACCGTGCGTTTTATACCTCTGAAGCCAATATAGTCTGCTAATGTCAGCTAGCAATCCTGTTGGAAGGTTTCCAATACGAGCAATAAGGTCCGGGTTACACGACAAGACACACGCTTTAAATAGCCAGCTTACGCAACGTGAATATCACCCTTCCTTGTCCGGGAAATGTTATTTGAATATCGCCAGTTTCCATAGCGGACCATAAGCTTAAACGATACTTGCAGTCACTTAGCTTTAGCAACAAATTCAGGAATCCTATTCATTTTCGCTGACAGTGTGCAGTCATGCATGCAGGGAAGCAGGTTTTGAATAACCGAATGTTATTTGAATATGTCGCCCTTTTCTTTTGTCTAACAGACCATAAAACTTAAGAATACAGAGCTTTTGCAGGATTCCGATTATTTTTCCCCGGCGTGTAGTAGAACATGCAGGATGTGCAGCGCAGAAGATGTTTTTGTGTGCAGGTTTTTGTGTGCAGCGGGTGTGCTGGCAGGGGATCCACCATGGTAGGGCGAGGCGGTTAAATAGACCGCCTTGTTATGTGAATGGACTGATGGGTGAATCGTCACTACTCAGCTGAGCTGTCAGCTGATTAACTATGGCCGGGTTTCACTCGTGACCTGCCTGAACTGACGCTATGCTCGATTTTCCTATACATCGGAAACAAAAACTGGCATTTAAATTTTGTTGATCATTTTGGCCCTTTTTGGACATAAGACTATATACTCTTATGTTTTTTCATTTCCCCAACACACATTTTTCATCATAAATGTCTTAAAACCTGTTATTTTTCATTTATTTCACCGCAGATATTAAGTAAATGTAGTTTCCTATACATCGGAATCAAAAAATGGTATTTAAATTTTGTTGACCATTTTGGCCCTTTTTGGACATAAGACTGTATAGTCTTATGTTTTTTAATTTTCCCCAAAACACATTATTTTCCATCATAAATGTCTTAAAACCTGTTATTTTTCATTTATTTCACCGCAGTTATTAACTAAATATAGTTTCCTATACATCGGAAACAAAAAATGGCATTTTAATTTTGTTGATCATTTTGGCCCTTTTTGGACATAAGACTATATAGTCTTATGTTTTTCCATTTCCCCCAACACAGATTTTTCATCATAAATGTCTTAAAACTTGTTATTTTTCATTTATTTCACCGCAGTTATTAAGTAAATATAGTTTCCTATACATCAGAAACAAAAAATTGCATTTTTATTTTGTTGACCATTATGGCCCTTTTTGGACATAAGATGTCGAAAAATTGACAAAATATTTAAAAAATTCAAACGCCATATGTTTATTCAGATGGGAGGAAATCGTGTTTAATTTAGACACATGATGAAATACATGAACAGAAATTTGTTTTTAGACATTTATGATGAAAATGTCTTTGAGAAAAACTGTAAAATATAAGACTATAGTCTTATGTTGAAAAAGTTACAAAATCTTTAAAAATTCTAATGCCATTTGTTTATTCAGATGGGAGGAAATCATGTTTATTTTACACCCATGATTAAATAAATGAACAGAAATGTGTTTTTAGACATTTATGATGAAAATGTGTTTGATGAGAAAAACTGAAAAATACATAAGCCTATGGTCTTATGTCCAAAAAGTGACAAAATATTTTAAAAATTCAAACGCCATTTGTTTATTCAGATGGGAGGAAATCGTGTTTATTTTACACACATGATGAAATACATGAACAGAAATGTGTCTTTAGACATTCATGATGAAAATGTGTTTGATGAGAGAAACTGAGAAATACATAAGACTATAGTCTTATGTCGAAAAAGTGACAAAATCTTTAAAAAATTCAAACGCCATTTGTTTATTCAGATAGGTGGAAATCGTGTTTATTTTACACACATGATGAAATACATGAACAAAATGTGTTTTTAGACATTTATGATGAAAATATTAATTTTTCAGTTTTTCTCATCAAACACAAGACTATAGTCTTATGTCCAAAAAGTTACAAAATGTAAAAAATGAATAAATGAAAAATTGAAATACCATTTCTTTTTTATTCAAATGGATAGCAAATCATGATTTATTTAACAACCAAGATGAAATTAATCAACAGAAATGTGTTTTTAGACATTTATGATGAAAATGTGTTTGATGAGAAAAACTGAAAAATACATAAGACTATAGTCTTATGTTGAAAAAGTTACAAAATCTTTAAAAAATTCAAACGCCATTTGTTTATTCAGATGGGAGGAAATCATGTTTATTTTACACCCATGTTGAAATAAATGAACAGAAATGTGTTTTTAGACATTTATGATAAAAATGTGTTTGAGAAAAACTGAAAAATACAAAAGACTATAGTCTTATGTCCTAAAAGTGACAATCTTTAAAAAATTCAAATGCCATTTTTTTCAGATGGATAGTAAATCATGATTTATTTAACTACCAAGATGAAATTAATTAACAGAAATGTGTTTTTAGACATTTATGATGAAAATATGTATTTTTCAGTTTTTCTCATCAAACACAAGACTATAGTCTTATGTCCAAAAAGTTACAAAATGTAAAAAATAAATAAATGAAAAATTGAAATACCATTTCTTTTTTATTCAGATGGATAGCAAATCATGATTTATTTAACAACCAAGATTAAATTAATCAACAGAAATGTGTTTTTAGACATTTATGATGAAAATTTGTTTGAGAAAAACTGAAAAATACAAAAGACTATAGTCTTATGTCCAAAAAGTGACAAAATCTCTAAAAAAATTCAAACGCCATTTGTTTATTCAGATGGGAGGAAATCGTGTGTATTTTACACACATGATGAAATACATGAACAGAAATGTGTTTTTAGACATTTATGATGAAAATGTCTTTGAGAAAAACTGAAAAATATAAGACTATAGTCTTATGTTGAAAAAGTTACAAAATCTTTAAAAATTCTAATGCCATTTGTTTATTCAGATGGGAGGAAATCATGTTTATTTTACACCCATGATTAAATAAATGAACAGAACTGTGTTTTTAGACATTTATGATGAAAATGTGTTTGAGAAAAACTGAAAAATACATAAGACTATAGTCTTATGTCCAAAAAGTGACTAAATATTTTAAAAATTCAAACGCCATTTGTTTATTCAGATGGGAGGAAATCGTGTTTATTTTACACACATGATGAAATACATGAACAGAAATGTGTTTTTAGACATTTATGATGAAAATATGTATTTTTCAGTTTTTCCTCATCAAACACAAGACTATAGTCTTATGTCCAAAAAGTTACAAAATGTAAAAAATTCAAACGCCATTTGTTTATTCAGATAGGAGGAAATCGTGTTTATTTTACACACATGATGAAATACATGAACATAAATGTGTTTTTAGACATTTATGATGAAAATGTGTTTGAGAAAAACTGAAAAATACAAAAGACTATAGTCTTTTGTCCTAAAAGTGACAATCTTTAAAAAATTCAAATGCCAATTTTTTCAGATGGATAGTAAATCATGATTTATTTAACTACCAAGATGAAATTAATTAACAGAAATGTGTTTTTAGACATTTATGATGAAAATGTATTTTTCAGTTTTTCCTCATCAAACGCAAGACTATAGTCTTATGTCCAAAAAGTTACAAAATGTAAAAAATAAATGAATGAAAAATTGAAATACCATTTCTTTTTTATTCAGATGGATAGCAAATCATGATTTATTTAACATGATGAAATACATGAACAGAAATGTGTTTTTAGACATTTATGATGAAAATGTGTTTGAGAAAAACTGAAAAATACAAGACTATAGTCTTATGTCCAAAAAGTGACAAAATATTTTAAAAATTCAAACGCCATTTGTTTATTCAGATGGGAGGAAATCGTGTTTATTTTACACACATGATGAAATACATGAACAGAAATGTCTCTTTAGACATTCATGATGAAAATGTGTTTGATGAGAGAAACTGAAAAATACATAAGACTAGTCTTATGTCCAAAAAGTGACAAAATCTTTAAAAAATTCAAACGCCATTTGTTTATTCAGATAGGTGGAAATCGTGTTTATTTTACACACATGATGAAATACATGAACAGAATGTGTTTTTAGACATTTATGATGAAAATGTGTTTGATGAGAGAAACTGAAAAATACATAAGACTATAGTCTTATGTGGAAAAAGTAACAAAATGTAAAAAAATAATAATAAATTCAAATGCCATGTTTTTTATTCAAATGGATAGCAGATCATGTTTATTTTACACCCATGATGAAATAAATGAACAGAAATGTGTTTTTAGACATTCATGATGAAAATGTGTTTGATGAGAAAAACTGAAAAACACATAAGACTATAGTCTTATGTCCAAAAAGTGACAAAATATTAAAAAAATTCAAATGCCATTTTGTTTTATTCAGATGGATAGCAAGTCACGATTTATTTAACAACCAAGATTAAATTAAGTAACAGAAATTTGTTTTTAGACAATTGTGATGAAAATATGTATTTTTCAGTTTCTCATCAAACACAAGACTATAGTCTTATGTCCAAAAAGTGACAAAATCCTTAAAAAATTCAAATGCCATTTGTTTATTCAGATGAGAGGAAATCATGTTTATTTTCGTTTAGGCCATATTTTTATTTTCCGTTTAGGCCATAATTCATGTTGGACCTCTCACATACATATATTCTCACTCTCACATACATATACTCTCTCTCGCATACATATATTCTCACTCTCACATACATATATTCTCACATACATACATTCTCTTATGAGAATATATTTGTGAAAGTGAGAATATATGTATGTGAGAGTGAGAATATATGTATGTGAGTGAGAATATATGTATGTGAGAGTGAGAATATATGTATGTGAGTGAGAATATATGTATGTGAGAGTGAGAATATATGTATGTGAGAGTGAGAATATATGTATGTGAGAGAGAATATATGTATGTGAGAGTGAGAATATATGTATGTGAGAGAGAGTATATATGTATGTGAGAGTGAGAATATATGTATGTGAGTGAAAACATATGTATGTGAGAGTGAGAATATATGTATGTGAGAATGAGAATATATGTATGTGTGTGAGAATATATGAATGTGAGAGTGAGAATATATGTATGTGAGAGAGAATATATGTATGTGAGAGTGAGAATATATGTATGTGAGAGAGAATATATGTATGTGAGAGGTCCAACATGAATTATGGCCTAAACGGCCCCTCATACAGTTACCTTATGAATTGTGCTTTGCTAAACGGAATGTAGCGAGCTATGCTACAAGGTAAAAACACTGCGCCATCTTGGTTTGATAATTGCGCTTGGTTGCCTCTTCCTCTTACGCAGGGCTGTATTTCCTTGATTTACGACTGCATTGTGTTGAATGAGGGCTTGTTTGAAATATAAGAGGCTATTGGCTGGAATATTTGACAGAGTTTTAAAACCCAATGGAAAGCAAATAATACTCGGAGTGGAGGCGGGTCGAAGACAGTTTTTCCCACTTCAGATAGGCCTATTGTGCTATCAGTCAAATAAATACACCCAATTGACGACGGTTTTGCATAAATCTCTGCATACAAGTAAAAAACCACTCTGGCTAAAATATACTAAGCCACGGGATTGGTACTGCAGAAACTGGCTGAGTTTCACAACGCCAAACTGAACACAGCCGAACGAGTCGTAATCAAGTGCAAAAAAGCACAAGTCGGTTTAAAATTGGAAAAAAATCATGTACAGCCGTATGAAAGTTTTAAAGTATTTTTCCTTGAAGCCTAAAGGTATAATGATTTTTCAAACCAAAGTTCTGTGAAATACAATTAAGCAGAACAGTTTACCAGCACATTGTTTATGGTGTGACATCAAGCTGCAATACATGTTTGAGAATTAGGTCAGAGTTTCCAACGTTATTTACAAAGTTTTATCTCAACGTTTTGGGCTTAAAAACCACTTTCCCAGAAGGAATGGATATATCTTAAGGATATTTAATCAAAATATTGAGGTGAGCAGTTTATTATATATTAGTAAATTAATGAAATGCATAATTTAATCATTTCCGTAACGCCTGTGTTACCGCTAGGCGGCGTTTGGCAGCAAGAGGTTAACAACCAAGATGAAATTAATTAACAGAAATGTGTTTTTAGATATTTATAATGAAAATGTGTTTGATGAGAGTAACTGAAAAATACAAAAGATTATAGTCTTATGTCCAAAAAGTGACAAAATCTTTAAAAAATTCAAATGCCATTTTGTTTTATTCAGATGGATAGCAAATCACGATTTATTTAACAACCAAGATGAAATTAATTAACAGAAATGTGTTTTTAGATATTTATAATGAAAATGTGTTTGATGAGAGTAACTGAAAAATACAAAAGACTATAGTCTTATGTCCAAAAAGTGACAAAATCCTTAAAAAATTAAAATACCATTTGTCTATTCAGATGGGAGGAAAGCACGATTTATTTAACAACCAAGATTAAATTAACAGAAATGTGTTTTTAGATATTTATGATGAAAATGTGTTTGATGAGAAAAACTGAAAAATACATAAGACTATAGTCTTATGTGCAAAAAGTAACAGAATCTTTAAAAAATTCAAACGCCATTTGTTTATTCAGATGGGAGGAAATTGTGTTTATTTTACACACATGATGAAATAAATGAACAGAAATGTGTTTTGACATTTATGATGAAAATGTGTTTGAGAAAAACTGAAAAATACATAAGACTATAGTCTTATGTCCAAAAAGTGACAAAATCTTTAAAAAATTCCAACTCCATTTGTATATTCAGATAACACATAAAATCTATATAGAAGTTTAAGAAATAACCCAGCATTCCCCTTTAAGCCATTTTCCAAGTGTCTGCTCACACCTGGGGCCACATGTATAAACAGTGCTGAGCAGAAACATGCCCTCAGTAAGCTGCGAGTTTCCACGCAGAAATTCAGATGTATAAAATAAGAGAACCTGCATACCTCTGCACATGCTGGACACCATACGTACACAGTGTTTGGAGTCAGTGTGATGTGGCCACACCGTGACCGAAAGGTAGAGGGAGAAAATGCTAAACTTTGCGAAAGCAGATTCATGACTTTCTCCCTGAGCATTCTTTTACGCATTCTTTTACTCAGAGTTTTATACATGTGGCCCCTGGAGTTATAAAGCCTTAGATACAACAGTACCTAAATAGGCAAGGATTGACCAAATTTGGCATCTGCGCTAAGGGGTTAAATGACCAAATAAAGGTTCCTCAAATTTCTCCCACCCGTCCCCCCCCTCTCTCCCGGTGTCAGGATTCAATCCCATGTGGGAGGAAACCCTTGTCTTCACTCTGCACATGCCCCAGATCGCGCTGGTGCGTTTCCTAGTATGGGATCATGACCCCATCGGCCGAGACTTCATTGGACAAAGGACCATTGCCTTCACCAGCATGCTGCCAGGTACATGCATTCATGCCTGGCCCCAATACATTCACACCTTAGCTCACATCAGGGTTCACTAAGGATATGCAGTGAACTTTCCATTTCAAATCGAGTTTGCTCTTGTGTCCATGTCCAGTAATGCAAAAAAATAAAATTAATAATAATTTAATATTGCCATGCTTGGTTGTGAATGTTTTAGGTGTAGTGTCAGGATGCCTTCTATATATTTTTGTTCATTAATATTGCCAGTCTGAAGTACGTGAAGAGATATTTGGCATTTTATTTTATAGGTTATCGGCATGTGCATTTGGAAGGTATGGAAGAGGCTTCCATTTTTGTTCATGTTGCTGTGAATGACATAACTGGTAAGGTAGGTATCAGTTTTGGGGCTTGTTCATGATTTCACACTATGTAAATTAAATGGAGCTTTTGAGGGTGTACAGTCGAGGCTCAGATGTGTCACCAGAGCAGGTTTGGTGTCTGTTAAACATTGACTCCCTGAGGGTAAACAATACAGTCCCGTGTGTAAACAGGGTCATTTTGGTAGATTTAAAATATATGAATTATAATGATATAATGTATTATCAGTAGGATCTGCATATATATGAACACAGACATACGTATACTCATTTCAAAAAAGATTTAGGGATATGGGTTAAAATCCCCTATGTTATACTACCTCAGTGAAAAATAAATTCAATATCTGTGCCAAATGAAATGCTTTCTTGGTGTTTGAGTACAGTAGGCTACATAAACAATAAAGTATGCATAATGCTGTCCTGGACATTACATTGACCTTAAGAAAGAATATTGTTCCCAGGGCTTGTCGCTGTCAAACTGCGATTATTTTATATTTCACTACGTCAATGCTGTTTTAAAAAACTATACTTTACATGCATGGTAGGCTACTGATTCTTGCAAAGTATGCTGCTTAACCCCTTTGCACAGATGCTTAGTGGCTATGGTGCTGGCGGCAAGATTTTGCTCAACTGAGAGACATTTGTTGTTCCTGCAGCCAAACTGAGTGGGGAAAAAGAAACTCTGTGTTATATCTTTATTAGTATACGATTAGTATACGATTTGTGACAACCAGACTTGTGGAGGTCCACAATTTTCTTTGAGGTCTTGGCTGATTTCTTTTGATTTTCCCATTGATGTCAAGCAAAGAGGCACTGAGTTTGAAGGTAGGCCTTAAAATACACCTCCAATTGACTAAAATAATGTCAATTAGCCTATCAGAAGTTTCTAAAGCCATGACACAATCTATCAGATTGCAGCATTAATTCAGTTGCTGTGCTCATGGGCTGAACTAAAACCATCCGGCTCTTTGCAAAAGTTGTGTCTTCGGGGGGAACTCTGAGTTTTTAATTTAAAAAAAAAAAAACGTTCTGCACATACGTGGTTAAAGCTAGAGTATTCATTCAGCTCACAACACGAACCGAAAGCCATGTACCGAACGGTTCGGTACGAATACGTGTACCGTTACACCCCTGACATCTGAATTTCTGCGTGGAAACTAGCAATTAATTTTAGACAAGAAAATATGACATTTCCTATATGTAACACCACTTCCGGTCGAAGCCCCACACACTTCCTGTTTCTATCCGAATACAGATACAGATAATTTTGATGGTCCACCAGATACAGATACAGATAGTGGCATTGCTGCACACTCCTAATATCCACAGGTGTCCACAAACATTGCTTTTATATCATTTTCAATTCAACTTTCGTTTTTCATCATGAAATGTTTTTGTATTGGCCAACATACTGATACCGAATGATAAATATTTACCGGAAACTTTAACCCAAACTGTTCTGACGGTGGAACACGGCAAAGACGGTAATACGGAGGGAGAAGAAACTGAAAGGAATGAATACCAATTTTATGGAACATATGCGGGATAAAAAGGTAATGTGATACATAAATGATTTATCTGTAATTAATGAAACTGTAGTGTTAGTAATGAAGCCGCGATTTTGGACTGACTCCAAACATTGCGTACGCATGGTGTCCAGCATGTGCCGAGGTACACAGATTCTCACAGCACGTATTATTATTATCTGATAGGGGTGTAGCGGTACACAAAAGTCACGGTTCAGGATGTACCTTGGTTTTGAAGTCACGGTTCAGGATGTACCTTGGTTTTGAAGTTACGGTTCAGTATGTTTTCGGTACAGCGGAAAAAAAGAAATGCAAAACATAAAGTTGCTTTTCATTTATTATGAAGTTATAAACAGTGGCTAATTGGCCATAAATTTCCTTAACAAAGAAAGGCACATATCTTTCTTTCTTAAAAGCTATGGCGTCTGTTATTGCTTTTGCCCGGTCTGAATTAGTGGAGGCAGCTTAAATGCCATGGGGAGCTGGGTTTGCACTCCACTCTGTTTTTACTTGTACCAGTTCACCATACTGATGAGGCTGGGCTGTGCTAACCCTACATTTGTGATTTTTTAAAATTATTTTTAAAATTTTATTTAATTTTCTTTTAGAATTTGGCGCCCAACACAAGGCTGTCTATATCCAATTCCCACCCTAATTTAGAGTGTCCAATTATCTCCCCAAACTGCGTTCATGTTCATGAAACAACCCCACTGCACTGGACACCTGCATTCATTTATGGTCGGAGGTCAGATGTGGGAAACACGTCATTACAGACATCACTGCGTTCGCGGTGCACAACTGGGGACTTACGCCTGGAACCCACCAGACGCTCCAAGCGCACAGACGCTTATTGCGCGCGCAGATTTTAGCAGAACTGAACCCACTAGACGCGCAAAGGCACAAACGCTTTTATTGCTTTTTCGGAGCGCATTCCGTGAATGACACGAAACGCGCTATACAAACAAACAGTCTACATTCCGGATTTGTGAGCTTCGCTTAATAATGGATAAGTAAATATTGCTATTACATATGTCTTACTGCTTGACAGGTTAATTAAAATGAAAACTTGCATAGTGTCAATATATAGTACATGAGAAAATAGCTACACATGAATCAGACCAACAAACAAGTCTTCACTGGCTGGCAGCAAATGGCCTACTTTCGATTTTTACTTCGTAGCCTATAGCTAATGTAATTATGTAATTATAACTAAATCAGTTGAGTGATTACCTTATCTCGCAATATTAATATAGTAGTTTTTTTGTTTGTTTCAATACGAGTTGTAAACACGAGGAAGGCAATTACGGTTTACCTCTTGCTCCAAATGCTCCTGAGGAGAAGAATGTGGGTAGCTACACCCCATGAACTGCTTTGATCACACTTTACTTTGATCACACTTTTTATTATATTAAAACAAATATCTAAACTATATAGAATGTTGTTTTTTAAAGCTAAATGTAGCAAACGAGACAATGCCTCCTTTATAAAGTCAGTTTAATATTATTTATTTATTTAAGACAGTAATCAACATGTTCTAAACATTTAATTTTAGCAGAATTAGCAGCTATTTTGATTATGTAGTACCTTAAATCGATAGTGATATCAGTATAATAAAAACAGAAGTAAGCATAGGGTTAATTCATTGAACATATATACAGTGCATCCGGAAAGTATTCACAGCGCTTCACTTTTTCCACATTTTGTTCTGTTACAGACTTATTCCAAAATTGATTAAATTCATTTTTTCCCTCAAAATTCTACACACAACACCCCATAATGACAATGTGAAAAAAGTTTTTTTTGAGATTTTTGCAAATTTATTAAAAATAAAAAACTAATTTACATAAGTATTCATACCCTTTGCTTTAACGTATTTTTAAAGTATCATATTTCATATTTGGTCGCATATCCTTTACATGCTGTTACTTCCTGAAGTCTGTGACCATCAACATCAAAAAAACTGTCGATATCTTATTTTCAGGTACTGTTACAAGCGATACTATAACCTCTCTGCATTTGAATGGATCTCTATGGAAATAGGGGGGTGAGACTAGATTCAGCTGTAAATTACTCTGGTACAGTATGGAACACATGGCTGGCTAAATGGCTGTAAGTTATCAAGGGTCTGAGCTATCAAACGAGCCCCAAATGGACAATGGTGATTGTCTCTGTTCCCATTTTCATTAGGGCCTATATTAAAATATAATATGTATTAAAATAATTTATAACAATTGTAAAACTATTAGTAGGTTGAAAAACATTAAAATGTGGTGATATAATGCAGATACTGAACATATTCAATGTATTTCTATGAGATTGCGCATGCGGATGGCCAGAAAATTCCGCCCGGAGCGGAAAAATCAGCTCCACGTCCGCCCGCCTGCCGTGCGTGCGTGGCCGGTGAGAACCGCGGCAATTCGTTAACATGGGAGCGGAAGTGAAGCGCAGCAGTGCGCGTGTGCGTGTGCTTGTGCTTGCGCGTCTGGTGGGTTCTAGGGGTTAGCATCATGCACGCCCTTCGCAGGGAAGTTTCAGCTTTGCTAGCAAATGCAGCTAAAACAGCTAACAACAATAAAAACATATCAACTTTTATGTTTATCATTCTGTATCGATATGTTGGCCGATACAAAAGCATTGCATGCTGAAACACGAAAGCTGAAGTGTTTTAAAAGCTAAAATTGTCTAAAAATCATTTGTTTACTGTTCACAATGTGGGTCGCGGTGTGAGCTGCCATGATGTTAAGTTCTTCCTAGTCGGGGTTGTTGATTTCCCGATCCATGATTTCCGACATGGAAGGGTTTTTTATTACATTTTCCCTAGTCAGATATCGTTATTCCTGGTTGTAAATGAAAAAAAAAACGAATGCAGCATTAATTCAGTTGCTGTGCTCATGGGCTGAACTAAAACCATCCGGGTGATCCGGCTCTTTCTTTTTATTTTTGAATAAAAAAATGTAAAAAAAGTTCTGCACATACGTGGTTAAAGCTAGACTATTCATTCAGCTCACAACGCGAACCGAAAGCCATGTACCGAACGGTTCGGTACGAATACATGTACCGTTACACCCCTGACATCAGAATTTCTGCGTGGAAACTCCCTTACGCAGCTTTCTGAGGGCATTTTTTCTGCTCAGCACTGTTTATAAATGAAAATGAATGGTTTAGTGGAAAATGGTGGAGCCGCGGGAGTGGGGAAATGGAAAAGATATATGAAAACGGGTATTTAGATGCAATCTGTTGCAGTAGTGACAGCCAGCTCTGTCACACGTTGTTTGTACATTTGTGCAGAAAACTTGTCGACGTAGCTACCATTCAACGAACAGGAGGCTAAATGCTTTGAATTGCTGTTTGTTTATTTATTCGCCACTCGACAGGTCGGGACCACAGTCAAACAAGTTTTTTTTATTTGCTCAAAACCAATAAAATATTGGGTTCTCAAACGCTGTCTTCATAGCTATGCAGGTATAGATTACTCCTGGAGGGGGCACTTGAATTTTGTGCATGCGCTTTTCACCACTCGCAATTCGCTCATGCGCTTTTCAACAACGGAACAGGCAGCCACTCAGCCAGTCAGTTACCTACATTTAGGCGTTTAGGTACACATCATAATTGAGATCACATTAAATATTGAGAAATTGTAAGACTTAAAATGGATTTAATCTTTGGAAGATGGGAGTTACTGAAAGATTAATTTATTTCTCCTCAAAGCAGCAGTTTGCAGACAGCTCACTAGAGGGTGATGGAGGATAAATATTCTGATTTACATGAATCAAGTTAGTGTCTCCAATTGTATTGTCATTTTATATTGAGTTAAATATGCATTGACTATAGTTCTAGCAATGTAGACAATTAAGCAAAAAATATATTTTATCTACTGCTACATTTGAAATTCTCTATCAAAGAAGTTGGATGTAGGGCGATCATAGGTACTGCCTGAGAACATATGTAATATGTTATATGACACCTGCTTCTCTTCACTTTCAGGTGAAACCTACTTGTGGAATAAAAGGGTTATTTCACAGAAACCAAAATCAGGGCTCTTTGGACGGCAACACGCTTGTGCAGCTGAAGCGCAAGCCTACTTTCCGGGAAAAGTTCCTGCACAGAACAGCGACCGTCCCCACCAAGGCCCGGCCTAATGACCGGAGAAAGGGCCACAAGCTCTCTATTGAGGAGAACAGCTCTGAGTCAGACTCTGAGCAGGTGCGAGACCAGCACAGTATCACAGGGGACCTGAATGTTGGTACGATGCCGGGCAGGTTGGTGCAAAGCGAGCCGCTCAAACGAGCGAACAGGGTGCAGATCCAGGACCCGGCAAACAAAAGGCAGGGCCTCTTTAACCGCCTGTCCAGCCGCAGCCCCAGAAGGGCTAGTGTGACCTCCAGCTGCAAGTGGGCGGTCGGATCCAAAGGGAGTCCCAGCCTAGGGCTTGGATCGCAGATGTCCCAGCCACACAGGCCGGCACCAACCCAATGGGAGAGAGTGGCATCTGAGTCGAGGTGCGTGCAGCCAGAACCCCCCCCAGAAACTAACAACCATCCTCCGTCCGAGGACTGGCCCCGGCCCAAACTGCTGCCCTCCCCCCGGGCCAGACGGAGCCTGGAAGCCCGGTGCAACAACTACGCCAGCGACCCCCGGCATCGAAAGACGCGGCCCTGCAGCATACCCAGGAGGAAACTCCCCTCCCCTGTATCCCCAGTGCCAGACAGCAGGTCCAGCTTAAAGAGGCCTGATGGCACGGGCATTGGCAGGAGATTGGTGAAGGCGGCGTCTGACTCCCAGAGCCTCTCCGACAGCGACTCCAGCAGTGGGGACAGCTCAG
Organism: Synaphobranchus kaupii; assembly: GCA_029718625.1. Classification (NCBI taxonomy): domain Eukaryota; kingdom Metazoa; phylum Chordata; class Actinopteri; order Anguilliformes; family Synaphobranchidae; genus Synaphobranchus; species Synaphobranchus kaupii. The sequence goes on from CM056380.1 coordinate 86,219,581, forward strand.
ATAGTCTGGACAGCATCGAGTTTCTGCCATGGCGCTGGCCTGATGAGAGGCGGCCGGCAGTGGGCACGCTGCAACGCGAGATGAGCGCCCTCTTTGATCAGAAGATGGATGAAATCCGCAGTAAATCTCCCATACTCTTCACGGGTAAGAGCTGACTGGTCAGTCAAAACCCATTGTCAGAGTACACTGTGCTGTGGTCAGATCCTCAGGGCCCTCCCACAGAATCATTTCTGTGATGAGAGTAATGAACATCGCATTGCCCACCCATGGAGAGCGCTCTCTCTATGGTAAAAATGCCAGTGTCTGCAAAGTTATGTACTAAAATCTTTCTCTGGTTCTGTTCAGCACCTCTTGGAAATCTTGAGCAGAATTGTGGAGATGACCAACAGTGAGATGAAGTGGCCTTTTGAACCCCATTACTCTTCTACTCATGTCCTCCATTTTCTTTTTTGTGAACTTCCTGTGTTTTTTTTTTTTTTTTTTTTTACTTCCTTTTTGGGAGCATTTAAATTCCTTGTTTGGTATCTGAATAACTCATTTAGAATAATTAATGAGAAACTTTTTTCTGGTTTAGAATTGGTGTTGTGTGTGTTGAACAGTCTGGAGTTGTCAAGAAAACAATTCCAAAATTGTTTCATCCTTGGGATGCATTTTGATTTAGGTTTTTGCCATTATAATGATTTGATATGCATTTATTTTTTACCATCAATATGTTTAAAATTTATCTAACTGCAATAACTAAAGAATGTGCTTTATAAAAAAATGTTTATATTCACATTGGACCCATTGGTTTTGTATGTGTACGTATATAAATAGCTTGAATTGGTTCCAGATATCCAACAGACATATGAATAGTAGTTCTAGCAGTAAGAGATGGCCACAGGTAACAGGGCGGCCCATGCACACAAGCAGATGTTTCATGCGCCGACCAAAATTTTGGATTAACTAAGAAAGATACTCCAAAACAAATTTGATCCAGAATGCAGACCTAAACAAACATTATTTAAAAGAATAATGTAAAAATCATCATCTTTAATATCAATAACACAAAGGATTTTGTCAGTTAAAAATGACGATGCAAACAATTGACTCATTCATTGAAAGGGGCGTGTTCAAAATAATAGCAGTGTGGAGTTTAATTAGAGAATTCATTCATTCTGTTAAAAAACAGGTGTCATTAATTGTCCTTTATTAAGGAAGAAGGGAAGCAAATGTTTCACACATCACACATATATTTCCTTCTGAATTGCTAAGTAAAATGGGCCGTTCCAAACATTGTTCGGAGGAGTTGATCTCCAGTTGATTGGAGAGGGGAAAACGTATAAAGAAGTGCAGCAAATTATAGGATGCTCAGCTAAAATGATCTCAAATGCTTTAAAATGGCAACAAAAACCCGAAACACGCAGAAGAAAACGAGCAACTACTGTTAAAACGGATTGAAGAATAGTCAGAATGGCAAAGATTCAGCCAATCATCACCTCCAGAAAGATCAAAGATGATCTAAAATTACCTGTAAGTGCTGTTACAGTCAGAAGACATTTGATCGAAGCTAAGCTATCAGCAAGAAGCCCCCATAAAGCACCATTGTTGAAAAAACGGCATGTGCAGAATCGGTTAAAATTTGTCAAGGAACACATCGATTGGCCCAAAGAGAAATGGGGTAACATTCTGTGGACTGATGAGTAAAATTATTCTTTTCGGGTCTACTGGTCGTCGACAGTACGTCAGACGACCCCCGGGTACTGAATTCAAGCCACAGTACACTGTGAAGACAGTGAAGCATGGTGGCGCAAAAATCATGGTATGGGGATGTTTTTCATACTACCTGTTTGGGCCTATTTATCGCATACCAGGGATCATGGGATCAAGAGGAAATGCCCCTGAAATGGGTGTTTCAACAAGACAACGACCACAAACACACAAGTAAGCGAGCAACATCTTGGTTCCAGACAAAAAGGATTGAGGTAATGGAGTGGCCAGCTCAATCCCCTGACCTCAATCCCATTGAAAACTTGTGGGGTGACATTAAAAATGCAGTTTCTGAAGCAAAACCCAAAAATTCACAGGAACTGTGGAATGTAGTTCGTTCATCCTGGACTGAAATAATAATAATAATAAATAATGCATGGCATTTATATAGCGCCTTTCTAGATACTCAAAGCGCTTTACAATGATGAGGGGGAAACTCACCTCTACCACCACCAATGTGTAGCACCCACCTGGGTGATGCAACGGCAGCCATTTTGCGCCAGTATGCTCACCACACATCAGCTGAGGTGGAGAGGGAGAGAATCATTTTTTTTTTTAGCCAATTAAACTGGGGGATGATTAGGTGGCAGATTGAAATGAGCCTGGGTTGGGAGTTTAGCCAGGACACCGGGGAAACCCCTACTCTTTACGATAAGTGTCATGGGATCTTTAATGACCACAGTGAGTCAGGACCTCGGTTTAACGTCTCATCCGAAAGACGGCATCTCCTACAGCACAGTGTCCCCATCACTGCACTGGGGCATTGGGGTTTATTTGACCAGAGGGAAGACTGCCCCCTACTGGCCCACCAACACCACTTCCAGCAGCAACTTAGTTTTCCCCAGTACAAACCAAGCCCACAACCTGCTTAGCTTCAGCCATTCAGCAGGCGCAGATTGCATAGTGGTATGGCTGCTGGCTATACCTGTTTCTAGGTGCCAGAAGTTGGTTGACTCGATGCAATGCAGATGCGCAGCAGTTATCAAAAACAATGGTTATGCAACTAAATATTAGTTCAGTAATTTAAAGTGTTTAAAGTTAAATCTTGAAAGTTAAAATTTATTCAGTTTATACAGTAAGTGTTTGAGTTTTAAGAGAAAAATGTCGACACTGCTATTTTTTTGAACAGATTAATATTCCTTTTCTTTGCTTCCTGTAAAAGAATAACGCAGACTTGATAAAATTTGTTAATGCTTTGATTTGGAATTGAATGTGTAATGTTTCCACTACATTTGAAATATGGAACTAAAAGCTATTAAAAAATATTTGCACTTTATTCACTTTTTTTAACGCACTGCTATTTATTTGAACACAACTGTATGTACAAAATCATATCCCATTTATACATGTTGATATTTTTGTTATTTAATGAAAAAAATGGAAAGCGCACAAGCATGTAGAGGCAAATATCTTAAGCGGCTGAAAGTGACTGAGATTTCTGGTCAGAACAGTTTCTGCACCTAATGACCTGTCCGATATGCATTTAAATATTTTTTCCTGTGCTACCACCTGTCTAAAAAAATACTTCATATTAAGGTTATACTGGATCAATGGACATTATCAAAGTACAACCATGACCATTCCCTTTGCCATATAAATTATTTTGATGGTAATGTTATTTATATTTCACACTTAGATTAAAGGGCAGGTGGATATTGAGAATTAGAATGTGGAGACATTTCTTAAATAAAAAAAAGTAATATAAAATATGTATATTTTAATGGATACGATGAATTGTTTACTTACAATTTTCAACATACACTGAAATAGTCAGTTTTGATTTTCAAAATTTTTGTTCTGTACTGAACCCGTGTGACTTTCAACATGCTGATTGACAAGGATACCATGGTGCCTTAATTGCTAGCTGCATCCTCGCTGTCAAAACAAATGGATGGAAAATGTATGTGAATTCTCCAGGCTTGAAACTATTCTTTATGAATGGACTGACAGAAATTAGATGCATCATCTTTCTTTGTCTGTTCCCCCACCTCTTTTGGCTTTTAAAGTTGAATATGTATTTTTGTAATTTGTCTTGATACTGATGAGGTCCAAATAAAAAACATGTTTGTGCTTGTGAAATAAGTGAAATTTTGCAAGCAGCTGCATGAAAATAGAATTTCGTTTTACGCCATACCAGGTGTGGAAATAAATATATTTCTTTTGTTAATGCTTGTGATGTGTATTATCCTAATTAACTGCATTCATATAAATCTTGCTGATTTCAAATGTACAACAGAAGTTATCAAACAGAACATGCTGAAAATAAAACAATTCAACACAAGCTGGGTCAACTCTGTTTCAGGGTTGCCTTCCTGTGGATGATTAAACGATTGAGAGTATTTACGAGCGCAGACCACGGGTGGCATCAGAGACACGTGGTTATGCAGAAAGGTCCTCGCCATCTCCTCCGTTGCTATGTGACAAGTGTCAACAAAAAGCGAGTGTGGAATGGCATTCAACTTTTCGGCAAACCAGGTGACTACAGATAATCGCTTATTTATTATTTATTTTTGTTGCATATATATATATATATATATATATATACACACACACACATACATACATACATATATACACAAACACATCTTGCTTTAACGTGTCGGACAGGGTCGGATAATAGCCTACGTCACGCTAGCGGTAGCCCACATCTCGCTTTGTGTTTTTACTTTTGTAATAATTTTATTTAGGTAAGTTAATAGCTGCCCACAGCGCTACCTCAAACCTATGCACGTAGCCTAGCTATTGAGCGCTGCAAAGTGTTCCCAGGTTTCTATAATTGGTCTTTTCGTTGCTATTGTTATTGATATTGAAATTGAAACTGCGATTCAACTCAGATTCTTCTTTACAGTACGAAAATGCTTTCAGATCACATAAACTCCAGAACTGGACCATACCGAAGCAATTTAAAGAGGTAAGCCTAAGTTTAGTGCAGATAGCCTAGCCTAGGCTATATGCAAACCGTGAGGATGTTTGCAAATATATTTTAAAAAATATCTTTGCTGTCAAAAAAACGTTTTTATTTCATAGCAAGCCTTTCGTTCACAATAAAAACTAAATAAAACTTCGACAGAGTTGGCTTACCCAAAAATGTATAATTTCAGAGACCCATGGAGGCGGAGGGTCACACGACGTTCATTGCCACAGACCGGGGTCATCTTCTCCCAGGCGTGAAGGTTAACCGTCTCACTCATTCCTCTCTCCCGCAGTCAAATCACAGACCTAAATGAAAGTCAAATATCAAATATCATGAATGTAATTACTACCAGCAACCAGAAAAATAACTTCCTAACAGAGTTCCAGTAGAAACGGTTTGATTGACGTTTTTCTATTTTTTAAACTACTTAGTCTATCAAAGGTAGGCTACTTTAGAAGTAGCACTGAAAGTGGTTATGGTAGGTAGACTAGTAGTATATAAGGGAAATGTTTGTTCAATAAAATTGTTAAAAAAAATATATATATATATATATACACAGTGGGCACCATAATTCATTGGACAATGACACATTCTTTGTTATTTTGGTTCGGTACTCTAGCACTGAGTTTGAAAGGATACAATGACAATGAGGTCACTGCAGACTGTCAGCTTTAATTTGAGGGTATTTTTCTCCATTTCGGATGAACGGTTTAGAAATTATAGAACCTTTTATATATAGTCCCCCTAACCCCCCCCCCCCCCCGCCACACACACACACACACACATTTTCGGGAATCAAAAAATATTGGACAGTTTAACAATGTAGAATAAAGTAATAATCTTTAATATTTGGTCGCATATCCTTTGCATGCCATGACTTCCTGATGTCCAACAACATCAAAAGACTCTTGATATCTTATTGTCTGATACTCCTACAAGTGCTACTACTAATAACTTCTCTACATTTGAATGGATCTCTATGGGAATTGGGGGGTGGGACTAGATTTAGCTGTAAATTATGCTGGAAGAGTATGGAATACATGGTTGGCGAAATGGCTGTAAGTCATCAAGGGTCTGAGGTATCAAATGAGCCTCAACCCATCACTGCTGCCAGATATGCAGTAGATATGGATGGATCACTTTAAGGGTCGTTTCTCCTGACAAATTTTCCCATTTAACTCTATGGAAAAATAAGTCAGGAGAAGAAACCCTTCAAGTTATACATCCATATCTACTGCATATCTGGCAGCACATATGGTTTAAAGCAGATATGGTTTAAAGCTTTTGATACATCAGAGCCTGAATGACTTAAAGCCATTTAGCCAACCATGTGTTCCATACTGTTTCAGTGTAATTTACAGCTAAATCTAGTCCCACCCCCCAATTCCCATAGCAGCTAGCAGAGACAAGATGCATGCAAACTCATTAGCTAACGTTAGCGATATCATAACGTCCCAGTGAACATTTTTGTGTTGAAAAGACGGTGAAACGCCGTCTCGCGTCTAGGTGAAAACCCGGCTAAATTTGTTTGAAAAGTGAAAGTTTTTTAACCGGCTATAGCCAGCTTTACCTTGGGCTAAATTGACATGTTGATTTCAAAATGCCTCTCATTCTGAGATTTCCACCCCTCTAGACATCTAGATTCTGGCTTTTGCTCACTGGGGTTACATGAATCTTGAAACAGTACTGCATATAGTAACATAAATCTATGGAGATTATGCCAAAATAAAAAAATATTAATTCATTACTTTTCCAACCCAACCACAAAAGATTCAACATGATTGAGCCTGATTCTGTCTCGGACTCCACTCTGCACACTCAGATGAAGTAATGTTATGCACACAAAATGCAGGTTAAACAACCTGGCAACCAGTTGAGGGTCGTGTGCTTCTCGTTCCGGCTGTGTTGTTATGAAATGCAATCTCCACATGAGACACTAGAGGGAGTGACATGCTGTATCTATGGCCTTTCATAATACTTTTAGAAAAATTTTACCATTATAGATCAGATGTTCATCCATTTACAATTTCTGCAATTATCATTACTTAAAACAAGCATCAAATGGAGGAGATCAGAGTGTGGTTAGTTTCCAATAACTAGGCCTTACACCCAAAAGTAAGAAAGAGACCCTTTAGAATTTTACACAATATTAATCTTGTTAAAATTTCATCTAAATGTCCGAAGAGATGCAGAGGTGGTGCAGGTCAACTTTCATTTCGTGAAATTTCATTTAAACACATTTCATACAAACTTGCACACAATGTGCCTCTCGACAGCTCACATCCTGAAACACTGCAACACTTGTTTTGTGCAACAACTGTATTTTTCCATATATAGATCCTTTCCAAAAAATTAGAATATCATGGAAATGTTTTTTTTTTTTCCATAATTCCATTCAAAAAGTGAAACTTTCATAGATTCATTACACACAAAGTGAAATATTTCTAGCCTTTATTTGTTTCATTTTTCATAATTTTGGTTTACAGCTCCAGAAAAAATGCTGATTTTCTACACACTATTCTAATTTCTTGAAATACTGTTTTGGGGGTTTTCTGGAGCTGTAAGCCAAAATTATTAAAAATGAAACAAATAAAGGCTAGAAATATTTCACTTTGTGTGTAATGAATCTATAATCTATGAAAGTTTCACTTTTTAAATGGAATTATGGGGAAAAAAAAAAAAACTTTTCCATGATATTCAAATTTTTTGTAAAGGATCTGTACAGTCCCAGTCAAACATTTGGACACACCTACTCATAGAAGGGGTTTTCTTTTTCTTTTTTTACAGTTTAGAATAATAATAAAGATATAAAAACTATGAAATAAGAAATGTAATTATGCAGTGACCAAAAAAGTGTTAAACAAATCTATCTTAGATTCTTCAAAGTAGCCACCCTTTGCCTTGATACCAGCTTTGCACTTTTGGCATTCTCTCAACCAACTTCATGAGGTAGCCACCCGGGATGCTTTTCCAACAGTCTTGAAGGAATTCCCACATATGCTAGGTACTTGGCTGCTTTTCCATCACTTTCTGATCCAACTCATCCCAAACCAACTCTACTGGGTTTAGGTTGGGTGTTAGATTAGGTCATCTGATGCAGCACTCCATCACTCTCCTTCTTTGGCCAATAGCTCTTACACAGCCTGGAGGAGTGTTTTTGGTCATTGCCCTGTTGAAAATCAAATGAGGGCCCAACAAAAGTGCAAGCCAGATGGGATGGTGTGTCACTGCAGAATGCTGTGGTAGGCATGCTGGTTAAGTGTGCCTTCAACTCATCCAACAGCGTCACCAGCAAAGCAACTCCAAACCATCACACTTCACCCCCCCACCCCTCACAGTGGGAACGGTGAAGTTCTAAATTACTCTTTGGGGTGCATTTAAAAAAACAATTATTTTTGTTTTGGAAAGAAATTCATACATAGGCATCAACTTCACTATATTTGTCTAAGAAAAAAAAAAATCAAGCATTTAAGCATAAGCCTTTAGATAAAAATGTCTAAGATACATTCAATCAACTGTGTCCAAACCTTTGACTGGTACTGTACATTTTGGAAAAAGCAGATGAATCAATATCAAATTCAGATATCAATATGCTGCCATCTAAAATATGATATCTGTTTCTATGAAAATCATAGTAAGTATAGCAAATAATGGTCTAATAAGCCCAGTTTTAAGTAGTGAAAGGGCATATGGCAGTTCCCTCACATGCATAGAAAATTTTTAAAAGTGAAAATATTAGTTATACAACCCTTATGACTGAGCATCAATCATCAATTTGTTTATTATTTTCCTGCAACTATCACACCGTCACAAGTACTTTGGGGTTTCATGTGCCCACTGAGTGTGTCATGCAACGTTGGGTAAGCATAGGATTGATTCGACCAGCAGGCCTATTAGCCAAACCGTAATACACAAAAAAGAAATGATGAAGTATGGTGAATGTGTATGTTTGTGGTGGTTGTAATAATTCAAGTCTTTCTGAGCATCGTAGCCATGTATTCTCTAGTAGAAAGTCTCCGGTGTTTCGTTCCTGGGTGAGATTTGTCCAAAAAAAGAGAAATTTTAAAGCAAACTCTGTCAATGCAAAAATCACCAATGTGTGCATCGCACATTTTCTTGGGACTGACTACTGGAGTATCGGATGGGATTTCTGAAGCCCGGCTAAAACCGTGGTGTTGTCTACATGTCACATTTGAAACAAGGGCACTCTATTAGCTTGTTTGCGTACCTCACGTATCCACAGTTGCAACTAATTATCCAAACAGGCATTTACAACTAGATAGCTTTTCTGTGAACCCCAGAGAGCTAGCCAACGACACTTATTTTAAAGCTTTTAAACTAGTGGCTATAGTGATACTATTTGTTTGCTATGGCTTTTAGGATATTATTGACCGGCAGCATCAAATCTAGCCAACGTAAGCATGCAATTATGGTAATCAAAACATGTTTTATACACTTATTTAAATATTTAGCTAAATGTTTTATACATGTAATGCAATATTTAGTGATTATGCATTTAGCTGAATGTAAAAAAACATTTAGCTTATATAATTTTGGGACAGCACATTTAGTGGTAGAGATTGAACATTCCAATTAGATAATTTCAGTGATTAAACTTTGTGGGTGGTTACTTTAACGCACTTGATTAGCTTTGGCACCTCATATTACGCTACTTCCGGACTGGGATACATACAGGCCTTTGTACATGACGGCAGAATAAACCCAAAGTCTTAAATTTATATTGTATTTTTAAATTATGTGAACATCCAATTACCATGGACTTCTACAGTAGGGTGTTGCAATATGCCCCTAAAATAAATGTAGATTGTACCAAATCTCACTATTCACTTGAAATGTAAAGGAAATAGAGGAAATAATTGCTACATGGAATTTAGCAGATCAATCCTATTTTAGATATACATTTTTTTGTTTTCCTTTGTTCATTGATTTTGTCTTCAGATAAAAGTACTGTGTGGATGTTTGGATATTAACGCTGAAATTGTCTGAATAATGCTAAGCACTTCCCCTTTCAGCGCGGGACTCATGTGAGCACGTTTGTGGGCACGTGGGACCTGCCTCGTAAGATCGCACCCACCTACATCAACCCTACTGCTCGCTCACTGGACGGTCAGGAACGACTGAGGTGCTGGAGTGAGGACCAAGGGCACAACAAGAGTAGAAGCTTGAACAAGTGTCCTGAAGAGGCTCCAAAATCACCAGAGAATGAGGTAAAAGTGGGCATTTCAAATGTTTAATGTGCAGGGCTCGAAATTAACTTTTTTACTTGGTAGCACTGGTGCTCCCAACTTCAAAAAGTTAGGAGCACCAGCAAAAATTTAGGAGCACCCACCAAAATGTAAGGAGCACCAACAATATATGTAAATTTATTTTTTTTACGCTCTCACGCTTAAAATGTGTCGACTCCGTTGCAAACGCACTGTTACCTGCGATCTCCGTCCCACAGGCTTTACAGTGTACACAGTGCATTGCGCCGTTGTCATACCTAAGCTAAAGCTAACGAAGTCCTTCAGCCACTCTCTCCGAAAAGTGTACGCCTTCTTCGCTGCTGGTGCACCCACATCGCGCATCGCCAACAGTTTCAGCAGCCACGACGACTACATCTGTTACGTTTTTAGTAACGTTAACGTTACTAAAAAATGCCGTAATCGTTCGCTTCATATTGTTAGCTTTCGATAACGCTAGCTAACGTTACCAATTTAGCTAGTTAGGTAACGTTAATAAATTGATAATAAACTTTTGTCTTCAGGTAAAATTAGTTAACGCATTAGCTCTCTGTGTCACGTGACAGTGGAGTGCCGCGAAAGGTAGTGATTGAAGGCTAATCTTAACCAATCTAAAATTAGCATTAAAGGTAAGAACGTCAAGCTCACGTTTGATTGGTTACAATGGTCACTGTCAGAGAAAGGGACGTTCGACTGGGGGGGAAAAAAAGGTCGCACCAGAACAATTATTTGCACTCGCACAAATGCTCCCAATTATATTTCGAGGTCGCACAGATTAAATTTCGGGAGCATATGCGACCAAAACGGTCGCAATTTCGAGCCCTGAATGTGTATTCGTTTATGGATGGGATACATAAAATCTCTGCAAAAAAGGGAACATTGGACACATAATAGGGACGTGAGGGTTCGTGCCATATGAATGACTTGTGAAAAACTATTCACATGTTCTCTCGTGATCGGATTTATTGATAAAAATAATTTATAAAAAAACAACCCCACATAAACATTTTGTATTTAGCTGGAGGTTGTCTCATTATTCTTGTTGTAACAGCCATACAATCAGAACAATTAAGATTAGGATTTACTTTCTGTCCCCAAAGGGAAAATTGTCATGGACACAATGTTACTGTGCCCAGGTCCCTCACAGTGCATTGCCACCATCTACAGATCCTTAAAAAATTATTTGCGTTCCCTGTCTTTTAAGTGAACATACAAAATGTGCTAAAATTCCCTGCATTAAACTGGAATTGGAGTCATGCATCTCAGACACAGAGCCTGTTTTCTTATGTTATTAAGAATGTGCATTTCACTTGAAAGATTGCAGTACCAAGAATAACTATTTAAATAATTACAGATGGGTTAACCTTTTTTGAAAGTAGGTTTTTTTAAGATAAGATTAAAGATAGGTTGTTTCCATTTTTTTTGTTTGTTTTGGTGTATTCACAGAATACACTTACCTACTCATTTTTAAGAAAATTCACTACAGGAGGGTTACAATAGTATTTCAAGTTCACAGCAGTTAATGCTTGCAATAAACTAAAACAATTGCCCAGCACGTAGTTTGTCGGTATAGACGTGGCTTACTGAATTTCACACTTTCTTTGTTATTGATACTTTAAAAATCCAAATAAAAAGCATTTCTTGTTGATAAAGGGCACCCCACCTGAGGGTCAGGAGATCCATGAGGCCGTACCTCAGCTTGAAGCCCCTACCTCACCTAGGCCAGCATCCCAGCCCAGGTCAGCTTCTGCAAACCACCAGGAAGAAATCCAGCCACACTCCTCCGCTCAGATGTTAACTGAACAAAGAGAAATGTGATTCAATATACATTACTATGCACAGATGTGTACCATCAACCACCTAATAGTAGACATTGCTGGGCTTGGTAATGATTGTTGTATAAAACTCTATCTGCTGGATATTTTTACAAAAAGCTGCCACTAATTTGCTAGCTAGAGAACCTGTTAGCAGGCAAGCTACCCAACTGAAAGACTGGATGCTTATTTGTGCACTGTATTTGTGCCAGAGAATTATGTTGCAAATAAAGTTGGGTGTTTTGGGTATTCAGCATTAAAACTCTGGCTGTGATGTGAACTACTGAGGTGTGTGTGTTTGTGTGCATAAAATTATTTTCTCAATTACAATGACAGATTGAATTTATATAGTAGATTAATCTCAAGCTCTGAAAGTACTGCAGTAAAGGGCAGGGAAACTCACCGTACCTGGGTCATGCGTGGAGCCATCTTGTGAGGGACCGCTCAAAACGCATCAGCTGAGGTCGATTGGGAGGCAATTAAGCCATTTAAACTGGGGGATGATTGGTTGGCCAGTTTAAGAACGCCAAGTTGGGAATTTTCTTGGCATGACACTGGGGAACCCCCTACTGCTTGTGTGCCTAAGTGGCACAAGATCATGAATAATCATCGTGAGTTTAGACTTAATGCCTGAGAGTTGTGTCCTACAACACAGAATGCCATGATTACCACATTAGGGCATTACTTTTATTTATTCCTGAGGAAGGATGCAAGGTTTCATGCAAGCTTTAGTTTTGACACAAGTAAATGATTGAGTTTAGTGAAATTATTATGCACCAATTTTATTCAGTTTTAGAGAATACATTTCTTTGAGTTGTACTGACATTGAATTTAATTATCAATTAATATACAGGTACAAATACGCACACGGCGCACAATCTCCCTCTTGGTCAAACACCAAACCAAAAAAGGTTAAGAATGAAAACTATTTTAGTGATAAGGCCAGTAATTTTGAAGGTGGCATTTTGCTCATTTACTGAAAAGTGTGCAGAACCAAAAGAGATAGAAGGATTACATAGTTTATTTTTATGTGGACTTGGTACAAAAATAAAGTGCTCTGCACAGATCCCCCAAATGAGTATGTCCACCAGTTTTGAGTATCTCAGACTAGAGAATATGTGCCTTTCAATAAACCATTAACAGCTCTACTCATCCAACACACCTGTGATTGCTTTGGCAACAAAGGACATTAAAAAGATTTATCAAAAAATGATAAACACCTTTGGAACATATTTACATTTACAAAACTAGCCCAAAGATGACGAGGAGTGCCCATCTTTGTCTGATATCTGCCCATATCTCCTTTGTCTGTCATAGATCCTATTTGAATATAAATGTCTGGGTAAAATGAGTTCTCCTCGTGTCATGTAATATTTTTCAGTTCCACTCAATTAAGTCTCTATATGCTTCCACCTTAAGAGCAAGGGAAATGGCTGAATTTACTCAATGAAGCATACAATTTATTGAGTATATTAAACCATATTTCAAGATCTAAAAATGGACATACTAAGGCCTAATGGAGCTTGGAAAATGGCTGAATGTATTCATTGAGTCAAGCACGTACATTATTCAACTGTATAATACAGTGTTTGAAATAGATCTCACCCCAACAGAACTGCAACTGTACTCTGATATAATCCATTAAAACTCAAACAGGCCCCAACAAACTAAAATTTATAATACACAACATATGTAATAGATATCTGCCTTGTAACTTATTTTATTCCATTAAGGAAAAACAGATAATCTAATGTTGAGTCTTGTAGCTGCATCCAAACTTCTTTTATCTGGAAGCCAACTGACATTTAAACGTTGTCTTGGAAGAACCGCACACAAACATCCCATCAACATATTAGTCTTACAAACATATAAATTAAAAGACAAAATAAAATATTTGCATCCTCATACACCTTGACAAATCTGGAAAACCTCCAAGGATTCTTGAACTTATTTAATTTATGCTTAGAGTAAATTATGCCATGAACACAATTTGAATGTGCTCACATTGTACAAGGAGAGGGCATACAAGTATTCAATTGCATGTGACTTCAGGGAAGCTAGACACACACACGACTCAATGGACAGGTGAGAATTTCAGTGCAACTGCTGAACACTGCACAATTCTTTTCAATCTTGGGTCTGTACAAAATAAATGCTTAAATGAAATACAATGGTGGCCGGAAACACATCCAGTTCCACTCTGGTAACACGAAAAAAGCCAGGCATTCAAACCTGTTCACACTCCATAGATTTTAAAGAATTTAAAGTGTGCTCAAAATAGTCTGAGCCACTCTCTCCACAAACATTTCCTGCGATTCCTCCCCAGCAAGTCCATATTTCTGTCTCACGCTCTCTTTTCTCTCACAAACACACACACACAAAACCTATATTCTGCACGCTCGGTCAGTTTACAATATATCAGGACAACCAGGAAGAGTTGCATGTCCTCAAAAAAAAAATTCCAATTGGCTCCACCTCACCATCGCAAATGCACCACCTGCTAAAGTCAGTCACAGACAAACAAGATTCCAAATTTCCCAACTCAAAACAAGACCAAGGGTTACTTCCTCATGCGCCACTTCCTTCAGTGTTTACAATGGAACATTCGACCGAATAACATACAAGCCTCTTTGTGATTCCGGTCCTCCCTCAAGAAATCTACGATACATTCTGAAGGACACGCGCGTATCCTACACTTGAGTCCTTCACGTCTCAGTACCTCAGCATGGTTTGGAACACACATCCTTAAGATTCCGTTCTACGAAGCCGTCTCCCGGCCCCCCCCAGAGCTCCCTCCTATGGCCAGGTTCCGGAGCAGCTTGCGCCGGCCCGCCTGGTAGTCCTCCTCATCCACATTGACTAGGAGCTTTATGGCCTCGTGGCCCACAGCCTGCTTGAGCGAGTCTGTGATGAACACACCCTTCAGCGCCTCCAGCAGGGAGCCGTTGATGTAGTCACGCCAGAAGGCATCTAGGTAGGTGAGCTCAGAGAACTTGATGTCGCAGATGATGGAGCCCAGGTCCCGGGACTTGAGAATGGTGTTGGCCTGGTTGAACCTCTCAAACTGCCTCTCCAGTGCCTCCTGCTTGTTGGAGAAGACATTGCCCTGGAGTGCCGATTCGTGCTGGCAGTACTCGGCACGTACCCGAAGGCGGATATCTGAATAAGGGAAGGACAGTGTTGAGTTGGTTCGTATGCAACTTTCAAGTTTCTGCAAATCATGCCATGCATAGTTCAACCTCAACCAGGAATATTTTAAAGAAAGTAGTAAATGCACAAGCTGCGTAGGGGACAGCTGCAACCAGAGGATTTTATGCTTGAATAGCGAGCATTACGCTAACATATTCATGAAAAAAATAAAAGAATGTTGAGGCTTTAGTTTCAGCTTTCGAGACAAACAATCCTTTTGAGTGCAGGTTATTTTAAAACTGGATAAAACAGCGGTTAAGCAGCTAAGCTATAATAACGCTTCTGAATCTGTTCCTCCTCTCACTACAGCAAAAGCTCATTGCATCATATCCAGACTTTTTTATATAAGGAGGAGCTCAATAAACATGTTTTCAAGCTCCCCAACCACCCATGACATTTTTACGCTTGAAAAAAAGAACTGTTATACAGTGGCTTCAGAAAGTATTCAGACCCCTTCACTTTTTGCACACTTTGTGTTGATTTAATTTTAAATGGATAAAATTTTTGCCTTACACTCAATAGCCCATAATGACAAAGTGAAAACATGTTTTGAGAAATTTTTGCAAATTTATTAAAAATCTAAAACTGAAATCTCATTTACTTAAGTATTCATACCCTTTGCTTTAACATATTTTTAAAGTATCATATTTAATATTTGGTTGCATATCCTTTGCATGCTGTTACTTCCTGAACTCTGCGGCCCATCAAAATCAAAAGACTCTCGATATCTTATTTTCAGGTACTATTACAAGCGATACTATAACCTCTCTGCATTTGAATTGATCTCTATGGGAATTGGGGGATGAGACTAGATTCAGCTGTAAATTACGCTGGTACAGTACGGATCACATGACTGGCTAAATGGCTGTAAGTCAAGGGTCTAAGGTATCAAACGATCCCCAAACCATCACTCTGAGGCCAGATATGGAGTAGATGTGTATGGATCACTTTAAAGGGTAACAAAGCACTAAAACAACTTATTTTAGAAAAAACCAAATGTATCAGTTATCATCTAAGTATTACTGATTGATCCTGGTCCAAATCTTGACAAATTACTTGCAGTCAGCGCAAAAAAGCGTAAACTTTAAGAATCTGGCTCAAAAGTGTCTCTAGTGGTAAAATGTTAGGTACAGCATGTTCAATCTGTGATTGGTCAGAAATTTCATCCAGCTGATGTATTCCTCCCGGTGACAAAATAGAAACCTGTACAGCTACGCCCCAATTATAGTTCGGTGGCTACACCCTGAAGTTTTGGAGCGAGGGCGGGCAGCGCAGCGGTTGATCTGCGTGGAGAGGAGATGGAGTGAGCGAGCGATATAGCTAGCTTACAGTATAACATTTTTTAATATTCTAGCTATAGTAGCCCATTTATTTTTGGTATATTTCTTTTCATAGTTAGCTTGATAGTCCCTTGTTTTTTGATAGTTCGTTTTTTAGTCTAGCTTAGCAAGTAGCTAGTTTATTTGTTTTAAATAAATATATAGTATAAAGCATATGAAAACTGCATATCTGACAGGAATGTGGAGAGCTACTCTCTGTGTTGTGTGCACGGTGTGGATATTTCCTGTATTTTTATGTTAAAACAAAACTAAATTTTACGTTCTGACGAGGTAAGTAAAGTATCTGTTTACTTTGTTCACACGGTGCCTTTGCTGGCCTGTTTATGTCAAATATCTTTTGTAAACAAACTATTACTCATGCTGCACTACACCTTTCAGTGTGAGCTGCAGTGCTGACTGTGGACGAGAGCAGTTATTTACATTTTGTAGGTTAATGAAGTCACTTTAAAAAAATATTGCTGAATTTATGTTTTAGGGGATGTTATTGTGAGGTGGCATTTCCTGCAGAAACGGGGGATTTGGGTCAAATAGTTGTAGGAGTTATGTATGCTACACGTTTAGCTTTGCAGCGTACATCCCTAACAGACTCTTGGAGAGTTCAGTGCAGTGACCACATGTGCACCCGTTGAAATGGAAACCAATATTGTTGATATCTTGCAGGTAGTGTGATTGCCTACAGCCTTTGCAAAATGAGTAGCCTACATGGCGTGGGTAACTATTTGGACAGCGTGTGATTTTCTGTTTGCCGGCCGCATCATTATAAGCTCAAACGGGGGCTCGGCAGCAGCTTGAGCTAGCGTGTTTTGTGTGTATGAGTGAGAGGTAGCGAGAGAAAGAGAGTGGAGCTTTGGACTACTAGTGAAAAGAAATTGCTGGGGTGTGGTTTGATACCTGGAGCCCAGCCCCTATATTATTACTTTATCACTCCCAGAATTTGGCATTTTTCGAATTTCAAAAGGGGGCGGGGTCTAGTGAAACCAGCGTGTTTTGTTACCCTTTAAGGGTTTCTTCTGCTGACTTTTCTCCCCATAGAATTCAATAGGAAAATGAGTCAGGAGAAATAACCCTTGCAGTGAGCCATCCACATCTACTCCATATCTGGCAACAGAGTGATGGTTTGGGGCTTGTTCGATAGCTCAGACCCTTCATGACTTACAGCCATTTAGCCAGCCATGTGTTCCATACTGTACCAGTGTAATTTACAGCTGAATCTAGTCTCAACCCCAAATTCCCATAGAGATCAATTCAAATGCAGATATAATTATAGTATCGCTTGTAACAGTACCTGAAAATAAGAGTCTTTTGATGTTGATGGGTCACAGACTTCAGGAAGTAACAGCATGCAAAAGATATGCGACCAAATATTAAATATGATACTTTAAAAATGTTAAAGCAAAGGGTATGAATACTTATGTAAATTAGAAATTTCAGTTTTTGATTTTTAATACATTTGCAAAAATTACTAAAAGCATGTCTTCACTGTCATTATGGGTTACTGATTGTACACTGCCTAGCCAAAAAGAAAAGTCGCCGTTGCACCAGTCATGCATAGCGCCCACTGTAAAAGCCTCTGGAGGCAGTGTTATGATCTGCGGTTGCTTCAATTGGTCAGTTATAGGCTCAGCAACGTTATGCAGCAATAAAATGAAGTCAGCTGAGTACCTGAATGTACTGAATGACCAGGTTATCCCATCAATGGGCATATTTCCAGGACGACAATGCCAAGATTCATCGGGCTCAAATTGTGAAAGAGTGGTTCAGGGAGCATGAGGAATCATTGGCCACCAGAGTCCTGACCTTAACCCCATTGAAAGACTTTACGGAGTGGTTTGACTCTCCCGTCGTCAATACAAGATTGTGGCCAAAAATGAATGCAACTCTGGGCGGAAATAAATTTTGTGACGTTGCATAAGGTTGTTGAAACAATGCCACGACAAATGCGCGCCGCAATCAAAGCTAAAGGCGGTCCAAACTAAATATTAGTTATTAGACTTTTTTTTTGGCCAGGCAGTGTAGATTGTGTAGATTGATGGTCAAAATTTTATTCATTTAGAATTACAACTACAACAGAATAAAGTGCAAAAAGTGAAGGGGTCTGAATACTTTCTGAAGCC
This sequence comes from Synaphobranchus kaupii, assembly GCA_029718625.1. NCBI lineage: Eukaryota > Metazoa > Chordata > Actinopteri > Anguilliformes > Synaphobranchidae > Synaphobranchus > Synaphobranchus kaupii. The sequence goes on from CM056380.1 coordinate 86,237,944, forward strand.
ACTGTATATGGCCACAGGTCTGTGTGTGAATATATATATATATATATATATATATATATATATAGGATAAAGTGGTGTCAAAGGACACTGGGGTCAAAGGAATACCATCTTAAAATTCCAGCCTCCCCCCCCGCCCCGATTTGCACTCGACAATAAATCTGAAACATATTCGCTGAGGAGAGGTACTCCACTGGCTCTCCCTACTGCACATCGCACTTCACAGCTCCTTATGGTCCAGCATAGACCTAACTAGGATCAGTGCAAGTACGGCTTCAAGATCGTTCCACTTCCTTCTGAATTGCATGAACATACGAGAGGCCTCAACTTCACCACAAAGGAATTATTTGTACAATTCAGTATTGGCCTCCTGGTTCTGTGGAATGCTACAATACTGCGGTTGCTCCTGGTGCCAAGTACTGCTCCTTTCCCTCAGTCACTGCATGACGGCCAGTGCCCTCACCACAGGTTTGTTTCTCCCTGCAGTCTGCGGCAGTGTGGGTCCTCTTCCTCTTGCGGCTGGGTAGTAAGGGGCCAGGCTTTGCCCTTGGGGGGCATACCTGGGGGCCTGAAGGGGAGCAGCAGATAACAGGCTGGGACCCTGGGGGGGGGGGGGGGGGGGGGGGGGTTATGTTACTCTATTACTATCACAAATGGATAGGCATGCTTAAAAGAGAAAAAAAAATCTCCATACAGCTAGACCCAAACACACTGAGAAACTGAGTATACTTTCAGAAAGAGTACACTGAGGTACAATATAGGTTACTACTGTTGCACTTGGGCAGAGTTTTCAAGCAAGTATTAGATATAGAGAATAGAGAAATCTGAAAATGTAATCAATGAGTAGCAGTCATTTCCAACAGTCCACATGTTTTACCCATCAAGACAGAAATAGACCACAAGAAGAAACCAAGTTAATGTAAAATAAATCCCAAGTAACCAAATTGGTTGTCCTGAACACATCTAGTCATTTACACTGTAGGATATAGGGCTATAGGCGTCTGGCACCAAGTGACAAAACACTACGGATGTGCATTACAGGATAAAATATCAAAATAATCAATCAGCTTGGGCCTGTTAACAACATACAGTCAAGCCGGAACGTCTGCACACCCCTTTCACCTTCTCCACATTTTATTACGTTACAGACTTATACTACAATAGATTGAGTTAATTTTTTGCCTCAAACATCTACACACAATAGCCAATAATGACAAAGTGAAAACAGGTTTTTAGGAAATATGCAATTTTATTTTACTGACAAAAATAGGTTATTTAGGGGTTACATATCTGTACACACCCTTAGCCTAATACTTGGTTGCTGCACCTTTGGTAGCGATTACAGCTTCAAGGCGTCTTGGGAAAGAAGCTACGAGCTTGGCACACTTGTTTCTGGACATTTTTGCCCATTCCTCTTGGCATATCCTTGCAAGCTCTGTCAGATTGGATGGGGAGCATCAGTACACAGCCATTTTCAGCTCTTTCCACAGATGTTCAATTGGACTCAGGTCTAGGCTCTGGCTGGGCCACTCAAGGACATGCACAGACTTTGGAAGGTAAACCTTCGCCCCAGTCTGAGGTCCAGAGCACTCTGGAGCAGGTTTTCTTCAAGGATCTCGGTGTACTTAGCTGCATTCATCTTTCCCTCTATCAGGACTAGTCGTCCCGTTCCCGCTGCTGAAAAACATCCCCACATCATGATGCTGCCACCGCCATGCTTCACTGTAGGGATGGTATTAGCCAGGTGATGAGCGGTGCCTGGTTTCCTCCAGACGTGACGCTTGGTATTCAGGCCAAAAAGTTCAATTTTGGTTTCATCAGACCAGAGAATCTTGATTCTCATGGTTTGAGAGTCCTCTAGGTGCCTTTTGGCAAACTCCAAGCGGGCTGTGATGTGCCTTTTACTAAGGAGGGGCTTCCGTCTGGCCACTCTACCAGGCCTGATTGGTGGAGTGCTGCCTGGATGGTTGATCTTCTGAAAGGTTCTCCCATCTCCACAAGGATACGCTGGAGCTCTGTCAGAGTGACCTTCGGGTTCCTGCTCACCTCCTTGGCCAAGGCCCGTCTTCCCCGATTGCTCAGTTTGGCCGGGCGGCCAGGTCTAGGAAGATTCTTGGTGGTTCCAAACTTCTTCCATTTACGAATGATGGTGGCCACTGTGCTCTTTGGGACCTGTAAAGCTGCAGAGATTTTTCCATACCCTTCTCCAGATCTATGCCTTGACACAATCCTGTTTCTGAGGTCTGCAGATAATTCCTTTGACCCCATGGCTTGGAGTTTGCTCTGACATGCACTGTCAACTGGGAGACCTTATATAGGCAGGTGTTGGCAATCCCCAATCATGTCCAATCAATTGAATTTATCACAGGTGGACTCCAATTAAGTTGTAGAAACATCTCAAGCAGTATCAGTGGAAACAAACTGCACCTCAGCTCACTTTTGGGTGTCATATCAATGACATATGATATTTTACATTTTGATTTTTAATAAAGTAGCACAAATGTCTAAAAACCTGTTTTCACTTGTCATTATGGGCTATTTTGTGTAGAATTTTGAGACAAAAAATGAACTCAATCTATTGTAGAATATGTCTGTAACGTAATAAAACGTGGAGAAGGTGAAAGGGGTGTGCAGACTTTCCGGCTTGACTGTATGTGAATATTTAAGCCCAAATCTTAAATATTCCAATCCAGGTAAACCATTAAATCTGCCATTACTACTACTTCTTGGTTTTTAATTATATATAACAAAGAAACTGTGTCATTATTAGCACAGTATGGCCATAATAAACTAAACTAAGTAAGCCAACGTGAATGCTTATGCTAGAAAGAATATGACAAGAATGACAAACTCGCTGCCAGCCAATATAAAAGGTCCGTCAAATTAAGTCAAGTCTGATTTCACAGAGAAACAATTACCAAGCAAATCTATTTAGTCATCATAGTTTTACATGTGCCAAATTGAACATTACTACAAAAACAGTCATGGATTTTGTAAACAATATAAAAACCAAATGCAACAGTTGCATTTGCACTCAAGTTGTAAAGTTATTCCCAACCCAGCCCAATGACCCTGCCCCAGTCTGACCAATTCTCCTGTGTGGCGTGTCCCTCCTGCTCTCTCCTCCACAACTAGGAGACACGTAACGCACTGACGTTTCCTCTAGATATTTGTCCACCGGGTCTGGGCAAACTGAAAAACAGAAAAAGGAATTGATAAGTCAGTAATGTGAACTATGAAAGCATCATTTTTTCTACAGCATACTGTTTTAACAGAAAGGGAAAACATTGGTCTACTCTTTAACAGCAATGCCATTTATAAATGCAAGCACACATATCTTATTATAATATTATGGGCAGATTACTCAACTTTACAAATTTTAAGGGAGCCATTTCCAACTAAGTGGATAAACCCCTCATGACTTAAATAAAAATGCTTAGTTCATTTACTGATTTAAACAACAGATTAAAGAGAAAGTGCTAGCTTATATTCTGTGGCAGGAATGTGTATAACAAAATAAGTCCATACAATCAAATTACATTTTATTCAAATAGGCTGATAAGATTCCCAGCTTCCCAAATATTTTTTAAAAAGCACAAAATGAAAAAAAAAACAGTCTCACAATGTTTAAAGCACACAGAAAGCAGCCTACTTCTGTTTGTGAGCAGTGTGCAAAAGCAAAATTGAATTAATGCCAGTTAAGCGCATTTCCTCAAGATTCAATAAAGCAACCAGCAGGGCTGAAGACGGCTACAGGAAGCACTTGGTACAATTTAGACAGCAGAGGGAAAGTGTGTTTCACCAAGAAGCTGTTCCAAGCTGCTGCCATTTTTCTTCAGTGTGAAGCGCCTTTGCTGTCCTTTCAAAATTCAACCCCCTCTTGCCAAATTCCAAACATAAGTTTCCATTGCAGTTCTGTTAAAACATTTACCGCACCGGGACACAAACTACCTGTGTATTTTTTCAACCTAGATGACCTGGACTACAGAAAAAAACAGATCAACAACTAGTTAGATTGTATTGTTTGTCACCCCTACACACCACCAACCCCCCCCCCCCCCCCCCCACACACACACACACACACACATATTGAATTAATTAGCAACATAAATAAAAGATAGCTTAAAAATGAGAACCTATAACAAATTATACACCACAAGCACCACATGTATTTTAGTTGCTTTAAGTTAAGCAGTATTTATAAGAGGGCGATGATTTCTTAACGCAATATGGAATAATATTTCTGTCACATCCTTGAAAGCACCCCCACCAACCATATCCCTAAGTGAAAATAATGACTTCTGTCAGAGAATATACCACTGATTGGCACTTACATCCTTGTGCAAATTAATTGAATCAAGGATACAATCGTGCCTGAGACTCCCAGGCTAAAAGCTATTGCTGCTCCTCATCCACGCTAGCTCTCCTGGCTGTAAACCTGTAAAACTGTCCCTAGCTCATAAGTGTGTGCATTGGAGGAGTGCACATTCATTAGCAGCACTGTTCCTTCAAACAGTACTGGACGCACAGCAGTGACCAGAGAACTACAAATTAGGGGAAGAATTTCAAATTTGGGAGGGGAAAAAAGACAAGAGAAAACATCTAAATTCCTTTGAAGATAAGAAAATGATATTATATGAGTTTTCGTGGTAGAGTACTCATTGAAGACTGTCAAAAGATCTGCAGAAGTAGTAGGCATATTTTGTTTGTTGCAGTTTAAATAAAATCCTTGTAAAATGAAGTCAAGTAGATAATGGGTTTTCCAGTAAATGAGGGAGAAAGGTTTAATGTGGTACAGCACAACTCAGTTGGCACTAAACTGAATTTACACAGAACTGACGTCCTAGTTTCTTTCTCAGGTTCAAACTAACAGATTAGTTTAAAAGCCTGGAAAATCTGCAATGAATACCCCTTAAATTCCCCATTCAACATTTATAGCAGTTACCAGCTGGGACTGACCGCCCAGCTATGGCTGAAACTGGTCGTGAACCCAGAGGTGGAAAACCCAGGTTCAGAAAGTAAAAGTCCTTTCCAGTATTTTGTTCCAATTACCTGGATTTGCTAATTAGCACAATTCTTCAGCCAGGAGGTAGAACTAATTAGTGAAATCAGCATTAATCGTTGGAAGAAACACATGGCAGGATTTTTACTTCCTGACCCCTGGACATTCCACCTCTGCATGAATCTAACAGCCTGTATGGATGAGCATACTCACCAGCCTGCCTCTTCCTGAGTGTGACATAGGGGAGCAGGTCATGGCGTGTGATGATACGCAGCAGCTGGAGCACGTGCCTGAAGTTGGTCTCGTCGCAGCGCCCCTGCCGTTCCAGGGCCAGCAGGAAGTCCTGCCCACTGCGGATGCCTCCTCGTTCGTACTCGTCTATAACGTCCACAAACAGGAATGACAGCACCCGGACATCGCGGTGGGTCAGCTGGGCCCCCACTATGTCAAACATTCGGTGCAGAGAATAGAGTCCATAGGCATTGTCCACTGCCTCCTCGGGCCAGGGCTCAAGACGCCCCGTTGACCGTTTCCGTAACGATGACGATGAGGACAGTGGCACGAGTCCGGCTCTTTGAGGCCCTGTTCCACGGGAATTTTCCGGGGATAAGGAAGAGGCCATGCCACCCATGCTGGCACCTCGGTTGGTGGCAGAACCCGAGGAGCCGCCTGGGGTAGAGTCCAATGGCTGTGTGAGCGACCTGCCCTGACTGGCTGACAAGTTTCTGGTGACGAGCAGGCGAGGGTTGGTATTAGCTTGGGGGAGAGGATGTTGCTGTGAGGTCATCACTCAGGGCCAGGACAGGCTGATGGAACCAGGGTGCAGGGCGTACAGGAACGCACAGAGGTTGCTTCAGTTCAAATCACTTCATTGACTTTCTGTTCGCAAAATAAATATATTAATTAATTCCGGAACAATACATTCCTTGGTCAATTAACTGTAGAGGCAGAACAGTTAGCATGTTTAGAGAGAAAAAACGAAATAGGCAGAACCAGCCGGTCTGTGCATTGCCTGTAATGTAAATTTTAGCTTTAATTTTGTACATTTGTTTCTGTGACAAATATCATGCCTAAGTATTTTCGACACTTAGAACCTATGTCTCACTCTTAACTCCTTTGCAGGGACAATTTCCCGGCGTTACACAAACAAAAAGCAGGCATATAAAACAGAGACTCTATACTAGCTAACTTAATGTTGGAAGGTGAAGTGAAACTGACGAGATGACTAACGTTAAACCTTCGTTCTACCTTCGTGGCAAGCTTGACTACAGAGATAATTTTAAAGAAATCACGTCCCACACGACAATTCGGGCAGCGACAACACACGTTTGCTAACATGATGCATGTCGCCCAAAACTCCGATAGCAGAATTAATGAGGCTGCTAAGTTAGCAAAACTCCCTTCATTGTTGAATCTGTGGTTCCACCACAGGGAAAGATAAAGACAAACCTGCTTGAAATGAGAGCAACTCTTTAATCCGGAGCAGGAAAATGCCAGCGTGTCGTCTCTCTTATGAGAAAATGGTCTCAAGTTTAAGAGCAGTGTGGCTACACAGAGCAATGGCTGCTGTAACGTTAGCATATAGCCTAGCGAGTTGGCGAACAAGCAAACAAACAGAGCGGCTAGGCATATGTACTGCCTTTGTTTTTAAATATCGCAATTCTGCCAACAAGCGAATAAAACATAACATGTAAAAGAAGCATTTAAAATGATAACTTACGTGTGTATTTATCCAAATGACATTCAATTTAGGCTACTTTGTTGCTAGTATCGCCGGCTTATCCGATTACTAGCTTGCTATTTACTTAGCTAGCACTAGCTATCAAGACAAGGTAGTTCGCAATAAACTCTCCTCAATTTCCAGGGTTTAATTCCTAGACTTAGCTAACCAACCGATAAACTATAAAATCATGTACTTATACCAAACGTTCTATATCACGGACCAAAATATCTGTAAATTAGTTAACGTTGGCTATAATGGCAAGTTATATTATTTAAGCGTAACGTTAACGCTGACACTTCAGCTGCTAACTAGCTAGCCAGCTATCCACCAACACATTAGATCATTTGATTTAGGAGCGACCGCTTGATTTTCAAAAACTGTTGAACTTGGGAGGTTCTTCGCTGGGATTAAAAATATTTTCGGGGTTACATGAGAATGCCATTTTTTCTAGTTCCTCTAAAAAAACTACACGGCAACCAACGCATGCACGGCCATGTTTGTTCCACTGTGGAAAAAGAAGAAACGGGGATCATGTGGTCAAACGGAGGTCAACATCCGGGAAACTCTTCGGGCGTTCCACAAGGCGTGTTGCTGCCACCGTCGTAGTGGAGGTGTCGCAGAATACAGTAGCCTACAGAACCCAAATAAACATTTTTATCAAGATGGTAATTGTGATTATCACTGTTGAAAATCCTGTGCAATTAACATTTTCTTGGATTAAAAGTTTTTAATTAAACAAATGTGCATCGTTTCCCACGTTTCCCATTTATAAAGAGGAAATGTTTTTCTTAATGTTTTTGATGTTGGTAAAGCATGTAACTTCTAAACATGAGATTGGAGGTCTGACACATTGCTTTCAAGATGAAAAAGTACAGAAATAAAATAAAACATTTCAATACTCAACTGAACAAAATAGGCGTAGTATTTGATTTCAAAAGCATTTGGATCTTTTACTTTTTATGTATAACTATTAAAATGACTGATTTCACATGGCCTTTCAATTGATTGATATACATGTAATGTACAGTGGTGCTCGAAAGTATTCATACCCCCAAACCATCACTCTGTTGCCAGATATGGAGTAGATGTGGATGGATCACTGCAAGGGTTATTTCTCCTGACTCATTTTCCTATAGAACTCTATGGGGAAAAAGTCAGGAGAAGAAACCCTTAAAGTGATCCATCCACATCTACTCCATATCTGGCCGTAGAGTGATGGTTTGGGGCTCGTTTGATACCTTAGACCGTTGATGACTTACAGCCATTTCTTCAGTCATGTGTTCCATACTGTACCAGCATAATTTACAGCTGAATCTAGTCTCGCCCCCCAATTCCCATAGAGATCCATTCAAATGCAGAGAGGTTATAGTATCGCTTGTAACAGTACCTGAAAATAAGATATCGAGAGTCTTTTGATGTTGATGGGTCACAGACTTCAGGAAGTTACAGCATGCAAAGGATATGCAAACAAATATGAAATATGATACTTTAAAAATACATTAAAGCAAAGGGTATGAATACTTATGCACATGAGAGATTTCAGTTTTAGATTTTTAATACATTTGCAAAAATTTCTAAAAACATGTTTTAACTTTGTCATTATAGGTTATCGAGTGTAGATTGATGGGCAAAAATGGCAATTTTATCCATTTAAAATGAAATCTACTCTAACAATGAAAATGAAATCTAGTGCAACACTGTACTGACCTGATCTGGTTTTGCAAGTCTCCTATTCCCTGGGAATATAGAGAACATAGGATATAGCCTAATGTCTCAACACACCATAAGATGAAAAAGTGTTTTTTTTAAAAATGGTTTAAAAATGAAAACATTTCTAGTCCAGGCTAGCCTTTTGGTGTCATCCTGTACAGAATGTCTCCACTCAAGTAAAATTGAACTGCTCTCTTGCATTTATAAGGAAAACATATCACTCAACGTCTTTCTCTTTTGAGGCCATATAAACATAAAATAAAAGCAATTTATTAAACACATTTTGGAAAATACAGTAACAAACTGAAGGACCTTTTAGAACACTTTTTTATTTGTATGTTTTAACATAAAATAAGACTGAAGCAGAATACTTTGCATATCCGTGTGTGAAACTGAATATGCCTTATGACAATACACATGTAAATTACATCTGGCTACAAAATTACCTTATAGAGCAAAATGACCTGTCATTTTTTTAATGCATCTGTATACATCTCCAATATCAAAGTCTAAACTCTTAAAGAACATGACTACTGTAATGACTGAGGTGTAATGTTTTTGCCTCTCCCTTTGACCAAACACTTTTGGTCCATGAAACTCACCCGTTAATAGTTGGAGCACTTCATTAAACGACATAGTATTTCATGCCTGGTCTCTCCTGAATCTCCCAGGTCAAGGTAGCTAAATTATATAATTTATACCCTGTCTTGTTCTTCAATAGTTTAATTTGTATTACAGCATACTTTCCACTTAACAGGGCTGAGTCTCAAATCTCTATTAACGTTAAGGCATCCTAGGGACCAGACATTTATTTGATGGATCACACACAAGCCCTGATCAAAATGTTGATATTCTAAGGACAAAGAGGGGCACTCATTCAAACATGGATGACACTTTGTTCTTAACAAATTTGATAAGGTATTAAATACTTTTTCTTTGACAAATATAATACATATAATTATTATTTTTGTGTGTCATTAAGTTTGTTTCTTGGCGAGGTTACAGTAATATTTAGGCTTAAAAAATATTTGCTTAAACTTTATACTCAAAGCGTGTCAAGTGCCATACTGGTTAGATTGAATGTCCCTCAGTGTGTTATAACTAAAAATTTCAGTAATTCTGTAAAAAACAAATAAATTTGAAAAAATATACATCAGATATATATGTATGTATGTATAAGCATACCTCTACAGTGATGTTTACAGTGATATTACACATACAGCCAACAGTGCCTATTCATTTCATGTAAGTATTTACAGACCAAGATTCATTCCATAAGGACAAAATTAGCCACAAATTAATAGGGGAAAAGGGATTATTTCAATTTCCAAAAACTACATGATGTTATAGATATAACAATCAATGAATATAACTCTCGCTTGCTAACTGGGAAGCATTTGAATCATTAAAATCATATGGTTTATCTTGAAAAAAGAAAGCCTCTCAAATTCACCTGCTTTTTTTGTGACTGAAGGTACAGGTCCTACATTTAAAAGCAAAATAGATTTTTGTCCGTGAAGCCATTTAAACACTCAACGATGAGAGACACATATACATGTTAACATGTCTCATCATTTATTTTTATTTATGAGCATTTTCAAATAATTCGCTGTCGCTACGTACTTATTCCCACTGTGGTTATTTATTATTTATTGTACCCTACTCAATTTCATAAAAGTATTGTGGTTTATAACAATAAATCATCTACCATGGACTCACTGATCATAATACAACTACATATCAGGCATTTAGCAGACACTCTTATCCAGAGCGATGTACGCAGCTTTTAATAAAAACATTTTTTTACATAGTATCTACTTATACAGCTGGATATATACTGAAGCAATGCAGGTTAAGTATATTGCTCAAGGGTACAACAGCAGTGTCCTACCTAGGACCTGCACCGGCAACCTTTCGGTTACAAGGCCACAAAAATTGGCAGGATGAGGCTCTATATGAAACAGCACAGAAAAAGGTTTTATCAATTAAAATAATTTTTAATTTGGCCTGACATTAATTACATATGCAGCATTAATACATGTGAGGAGTCATCAAGAGGGCTGTTGATGGTTGTAACGGTCATTCAGAATTTAAGGCCAAATCTCTGTCTTGGCATTAAAACAATCCATGTGGTCAGAATTATTATCTATGTTTAATTTGTTATTCTACAGAATTTACTGCCTACCTCAAATCAAAGCCATGAGATCTACAAACAAACACAGAATCAAAACAATAAAATTATACCACAACTAATCGTATATTTAGTAGATTCCACGATGATCTCAACACTGTTTAGAGTGTGTACATAGCAAATGAGAAGGCATTTAAAAAATATCTGTAGTAAACATATACGTATATATTATATTTCCAACAAGAGTCGTGGAACATAACCAATTTTAATTTATAAAGTTTAAAACCTAAAGTGGGCAATGCTCATCTTGAACTGAACACTGATGGCAGAGTGGTTTAATTAAACCCAAAATGGGCGGAGCTTCCATGTGCTGTGGGCCACAAACTCAAAATAACCAATAATAACACCTTTGCTGTTTGTAGTAAAAACTCCAAGAAATTTCAAAGTAATATTTAATTGATACCCCATGATGGCTCAACCCATTTTAGAGTTCATGAAACATCACTCTATAACAATCCTGTCACATAAGAGGCACATAAAGATTGAGCAGTTTTTCAAAATGACTTGTCTTTACAAAAACATCCTTTACAACCATGATATTAACAGATACGTTACAGTTATATTGAAAACATAACACTAAGCCTTGTGTGACTAAAATAAAAAACAGTAATATTTCCAAAATGGATATACATAAAAAGTACAGTACTTCAAACAAATAATGACTAAAAATAAAACTGTCAAGTATGTTCAATGTGTAAACTTGTCCAATTATTAGATCCTTCACAGATTGCTCTATGTTTAACATCACAGTATAGCATTGTCTTCATATGCATGTTGCATATACATAATGCAGAATTGATAAGATTGTGGCTCCGTTTCCTCTTGTTTTTATCATAACCATAACTTATTCTTTGATAACATGTAACTTCAATAAGGTGGATTTGTAATGGAATCCATTCAATAGCAAGGTATCAGTATACTGTTACTGGTGAAAAGAACTGGGCATGTATCGTATGTCGAAATCAAAATGCTCCCAAATCAATATATTAAAAACAACCACTAAATTTCTTCAGTTATACACAGAAAGTCAATTAATCAGAAAACCTATATGAAATTAAAGCATTCCAGCATTACACTAACCATGTATTCTAAAACTTGATTTGTACAAGGATGTTTTAGTTCTAAATTTTTAAATCATTTTCATTGATAGCTTAATGATCTAATTCTTCAAATATTCTGATTGTCTCTAACTAAAAAAAATCACAATCCACTGAAACACCACACATCGTATGCTTCGGGAATATTTTTGCAAGAAAACAGCAAAAAAATATATCAATATCAATATCAATACGTATCTGAGAAATAATTTAGAAAGAGCTAACAAACTGATGCACACAAATATAAATTGTACATCTACGAGAGAAAAGGCACAGAAACACAAACCCACATTTTGGGGGTAAACAGCAGAATTTGGCAGCAGCTTTGTTGGAGGAAAACAGAAGACTTGTACCTGTGAAAGACTGTCTGTTTCCATATGGTGCAAAGACCTCTGGATAACAATGCATCTTTCTCTTCAGGGTAAAGGTCAAATCCAATAACAAAAAAAACAGTAGGCCGTGTACTTTTTACCTCACATTCCAGCACCACACCAGTGTACTGAATGCCAGTTGAATTACTCTAACGTTGACTTGTTCATTTCCACCAATGTCCCAGGGAGGAAGTCAACTAGTGGCTAATTGGTGTTGTAATTACCACTAGGTGTGGTTAATTGCCCCAACACCTCTCCTTTCATAGGTGAAAAACAGGCTAGACACAAATATTTAAAAAATTAAATAATAAATAAAAAAAACTTCTTTGTTCTTGCTTTTTGCAAAAACCTTGTCTTCATGAGTCACACACACAGGATAACTACAAGTTATAGTCATGAGATGGAGCTGGAGATTTCACAGCATACAACACCATCTTCTGTTTTCTCAATCCCAACTTCTATTTGACCACTCCCCTTTCCCCAGAGGTCTTATTGGCCCATCCTCCATGGACATGATTTGTTTTTGGAGCACTGGTTGTGGCCACGGCCTTTTCCGTGAGTTTGGTTGGAGTAGACGTTATTTTTCTTGGAGGTGGACCCTTCTTCAGGGGATGGCGAGGGTCCTCCCCAATGTTGACAGACAGGTTGGTGTACAGCGGCTCCAGCTGCTTGGATAGCAGTTCATAGGTGAGGGAGCTGAGACCATCAGAGCGCCAGTTTATTCTGGTCCGCTTCAACAGGTCAAACCTAGCAGGGTAGAGATGGAGAGGGAAAAGAGAATAGTAAGGGCTGTTCGCCTTATTTGCAATAGGCAGTCGTGCAGTTTTTAATTCAGAGACCCCTCCTCTTCATGTTTGCAATAGGCAGTCGTGCAGTTTTTAATTCAGAGACCCCTCCCCTTCATGTTTGCAATAGGCAGTCGTGCAGTTTTTAATTCAGAGACCCCTCCCCTTCATGTTTGCAATAGGCAGTTGTGCAGTTTTTAATTCAGAGACCCCTCCCCTTCATGTTTGGTTGTTTTTTATGCTTGTTCCCCTATTATGGCTTAGTATTCTGGCTGGACCTTTTTGTGAAAACATCTAAAGATTCATTAAAAAAGTTGACCACAAAAATAGGAAAAGGTGCAAGAATATAAGATACATGAAGGATGTATTTTGTTTCCTTCTGCATACATTATTCTGCAAAACATTATGTTAGTTTTCTATCCATTTCCATTTAAATTTTGTTCCAGACAAGACGTTTATCAAAACACACATTTTGGGAACGTAGATGTTAAAATTAAATATTGACATTTTTAAAAAAACATTTCATTACATTCATTTGGCAGACGCTTTTATCCAGAGAGACGTACAATACGTGAATACTGAAGGTCATTGAAGCAACTACAAAACAGGTCAGATAAAGCACATTTCTATTATAACGTAGCAGCTATTCATTAAAATAAAAGCTCACGTTGCAATTGAAAGGGCAACGGAAAGGCTTATGTACATGTTCTTCATACCTGCGTGGGTTCTGCTCGTTACCCTTATCACCTTTATGCTTGATCATTTTGTAGTGGCCCACTGACACTGAGGGACGGACGATCTTCATCCCGGACAGACGCACCCTGGACAGGGATAGAGAGGGACAGAAAGAAAGAAATGGTGAAAAGAAGAACCCAAAAATGGAAAGAGGGAAAAATGGTGTCCAGGTGGGAAAGAAATGAAAAAAGGACAAAGAAGAGAGGTTGGGAGACTGAATTTTTGTGATCCTACTTTATTGAAGATAAAAAATGGACTTAAATTAGAAATAAGTTTTTTCCCCAATGAACTAAACAAAACAGCAATTGGAATCAATGATATCTTGTGAGGTCTAAAGCGCTCTATTTTGATCTGCAGATCTCCATTGCAGCCATACTGGCAAAAAAAAGCATCCTAGTTTACCTGTTTATGAAATGAAAAGAAAATAAGGAAATGTTTGGTTGACATCGTAAACTGAATGTCAGGTGTAGGCAGGAGTAAGATATCTGAACCTCCACTCCAGATCATTCTTAATGTACAGGTTTCCATCGCTGGTCCTGATGTACCCACTGTTATCCAACTGATAGAGTGCTGGGCATTCTGGTGTGAGCAAACACTAATGGTTTAGTTCAAAAGTTCATCTTTCATTTGTACATTTATACTACATACATCTATCTCAATGTTAGAGATTTCCATTAGCAGAGCAGTTTATATTCAAGTACAACAATCAAACCTTCACAGATCTGTAAATAATTCAGTGTTATAATGCAAACCAATAATTAAGTTAAAGGGCCAAAGATACCGTGCAACAGAGAGCGACGTGAATAAAACTAACTGTTAACATGGATCGATAGCAAGAGATTTTACATCTCAGGGCAGAGTACACTGCTTTAACTTATGCCATTCTTCTGTTCTATCTAATTCTGTGAGTTTTTGTCTCATGTTAATTGTTTTGTCTCATGTTAATTGGATGGTGTGACACAATACACATTTTAAAAATGGACAATAAACTAAATTTAATTTTGAGGTCAATCTTAAATGATCATAAAGGCAGGCTGCTGGGTGATGTAGTCCACGTTCTGGCATTGATCCTCACCATGCCAGTGCAGACTGTGAAAAGGCCCCACATAATTGGTGGTAGTGTTACTCAGGGAGAGAGGGTTTCAATTGACAGGATTGACCTCATCCCATTGCACACCAATGACATTTCTGTCTGTTTGGTTATCCTGTCGCCTGCAGTCTCCCAGCACCATGAAATGTAGTCCTCTCTTGCAGACACTGTATGGCTCAGGTGGTAGACTGACAGGTGTAGTGACAGCAAGGTAGCACACACTTCAGAAGGGAGCACAAGCTTTTCTATCCCCTTTCTAAACTGACAGAGGCTATTGCAGCGATGAGACGGGTCTATTAATACAACTAAGGCATCACAGATTGGGAGAAAAGAAAACTGGCAGATAAATTGCTTCAAAAAGACCAGAAGATACACCTCAGAAGTTAAAGCCTTGTTGACAGACCAACCTGATTTGACATGATCACACATACTGACCTTTCTGGAAGCGTGCAGATGGGGGAAAAAAAGAGCGGTAGCAATGGAAATGGGAGAAAAACAAGAAAATGAGAGCCATGAAAACAAAGGATCTGAACAAATAAACAAATAAACGACTCCAGGAAATGGACATGGATGAAAGTAAAAGGAAGGGGGAAAAAAAGCAATGCAACACTCCTCTCCTTACGTTTGTCTATTCATCCATCCATCCATCCATCTATTCACCAATCCAATCCTTGTTTTTCTCTCCTGCTGTTGAGTGAATTTATCATGTCTGTTCATTATCCCCTCATCTCTGTCATCAACTTGCAGGCCTGCTCCTCACCTGGCCGCGATGTCATCATCCTCCCCGCCCCAGCCCCAGTATTGATTTGGGAAGCCGTTCATTTTGAGGTACTGATCAGGGGTCACTGCTGACACCCCTCCAAAATACTGGGAGTATGGCAACCTGCATGGGAGGGGGGCACAGGGGTAGGCATAAATCTGTAGTTACATGGCTAGAGACACTCAATATCCAAAATGGATCCACTTTTAACAGAAGCACCACACTGTCAATAGCTAACACTGCAATATTCCGTCCCCCATTATGATTATTGTGACAACTTCCACCATGACCCTTTGGGGGCTACCAATTGGCGTATAAATCTGTGCCATTTATTCTTTTGAGGTGCTCTATATTTCGGATCAAATCCTGACTATGTCAGGGCAATCAGAGAAGAGAGGTTTCATAGTCTCCTCTGGTTTACTGAGTGCCTGTGATCAGCCTGCATCACTACTGTAGCTCAGACTTGCAGTCTTCAGAAGATGCTTGGGTTGGAGAGCACGGAGGATACTGCAATGATCTGACCGGCCAACAATGATTTGGGCCTTACAAATCTGTGGGGAAAAATATATAGCAAAACAGCTGAGGAGAAAAAAGTAACCTGTAACGAAACTTGTCCATGGCCACAGACAGGTGTGTGGGGTATTTAGGGTGGCAGGTGTAGCTGTTGTGGTCGTTCTCTGGGAGAAGGTCCACATCGTGGAGAAACAAGCAGCCCCAGTCTTCGTCTCGCAGCGCCTCCCGCACTCCTACGTTTAACAGTTTTGCGCGGTTAAAGGTTGAGTTTCCTATCTGGGAGCAAAGCATAAAAAAGAAAGAAAATATTCATATTCCATAGATATGCTATTTAAGAACCACAAGTGATCTCATGCACATTTTATATTATTATTTAAGCTGGGGCTAAAACTCATATACATGCATATTACATATAACTATTTGATTAAAATTAGACAGAATAAAAGTTTCAGTAGGCTATTTCCCTTTACAGACAAACAAATAGTTCTGACGTAACACTGCTTTTCAATTTTGACTAGTCAAATAGTCAAACATAAGCAAATATAAGTAACAGTGCCATCACTGTGCCCTTATTTCCCTGAGTAGAATATTCTCAACTACAGTGACAAACTATGTGATGAATATATGCAAAATACAGTAAACATCGTCGAATACATAATGTAAAAAACGAGAATGTAAAAAATAATGTCAGCCTACAATTAATTCATTAAAAAATTGTTTTCCATGAACAGGTTTGGTTTTATATCCTTATCTTTAATGCATGTTTATTTACACACATTTAAACTGTTTAATGTGTTCTTGCTGTACATTAGATACTCCCCACAGTAGAAATAGGCTTGAGACCTGGTGCACGATGTAGATGCTGTAATGCAGCTGTTGCCTCTGCAGGAAGGGGTGGAGGTGGTACAGGAGAGTGCGCAGATGTGCCTGCCTATTGCGGTAAGGCACCACGATGGCGGTATGGTGGCGGGGCTCACAGTCGGGGGGGTGGTACCGACCCCCTTGGGTCACCAGGGGGTTCTTTTCCCGAATCTCATCCAGGGAGAGGGGAGAGGACAGGCGCACAGACACCGGGCCAACTTAAAAAAATAAAATAAAATAAATTTTAAAAAAGAGAGTCAGAGACAGAGTTCAGTGTTCAATGCAAGAAATAACAAACAAAATAAGGAAAATGAGCAGGAAATGGAAAAGAAAAAGCAGGAAATGAGAAATAAAAGGAAACTGCGCCTGGCTACACAGGACACAACTGGCAAACATGGCAGCATGTGATGAGAATGTTTGACAGAATGGAGAGACACAGACGAGCTCAGAAAACAAAGTCCCACCTAGAAGAGGAGAAGGCAAGTGGCAGTCCTTCAGTTGCTCACCCTTCCCAGGGGCACCAGTGTGGGAGGCCAGCAGCGCTCCCAGGTGGCTGAGGTTCGTGTAGACGTCGTGGGGGTGCGCATAGTCAAATTCGGCATCGGTCGAGTGAACCAGGACCGAGACGAGGCCCCGGAAGCCTCCTAGAGAAAAGTAAACTACGAAGGCGAACTGGAAACCGACCAGTAGGGCTAGGGTGCAGGGAGAGTTAAGGGGCCGGCCGAAACAGACCATGGCGCAGAGGAGAGGGCTAAGGTGTGAGGGCGTGTGGGACACAGTGACTGAGTGAGGAATATGAAGATATGCCTGGGCAGTAGGGATAGCGTCCGGCTAATAACAGCACAGACAGAACCAGATAAGTAACGAGTGATGAGTAAGAGAAGGCAGCCCACGAAGGAAAGAGGGAGGAGAAGATGTGCTCAGGGAAAGGATAATTGGGAGACAGGAGATGAAAACTCAAAGTGGTAGCTTTCCTTACTGGGAAAACGCCACATTAAGGGGGGGAAGGGGGAGCAGGGAAAGGAGGTGGGAGTCCAAAACAAAAGAAGAGACCGTGGGAAGCAGGAGAGGGAGACGAGAGAGGAAGAGGGGGAGTTGGAAGAGAAAAGATTAGGGGAAGCAGTGAGAGGGGGAGTCAGTTCAGCAATCTGACAAAACACATCTCAAGATATGAGTGCAAGACAGACAGAGCGTGGCTTCTCCAGAGCTGGAGAGGCTCTATTGTGAGAGGATGGGATTTACTCTGAAAAAGATGTGAAATAAGAAAGAGGTTAGACGCTGACGGGCAGATTCACGAAACGCTTCAAAATAGTCACTGATAAAAGTTACTAAACACACTGAACGGCATTTGTCTGCATTAAGTTTAGAGAAAAGCTACACTTTTGTACTATATTTTCACTCAAATGTACAAATTGAAGTTCACGAAATTCAGAGAAATTAATTTCATGACCTGAGACAAAACAAGCGCAATGCTGCTCAGTAGTCTTTACCATCTGTATCCTGTAACCATGCTGTGCTGCTTTAACCCTTGTGTTGTCTTCATATTATATACGCACCCCATGTCCAGAGCCAAAAAGTGACCCACCCTCACCAGACCCCTTGTGATAAAGCTTCTTCATTGAATTTTAAACCCTAAATCTATTTTCCATATATATATATATATATATATATCAATATATCTGTGAATAACTGGCTGTCATACTTCACAGTCCAGAGAGACTGTATTTCTTCAGTCAACACCTTACTAACACACATCATAATTTATTTATATATTTATTTTTTTGCTGTAATAGATGTGTGCCGCTTAATTTTGATTATTACTTCTGATTTTGTAACTGCAGGGCTAAGAAAGACCATAACACAATCTTTGTACCTTGATGGTGTACCAAAAAGTAAAAAGGGCAATGTTTAACTTTTTTCAAATGGTAAGGTCACTTCAGGAAATTTCATGCTGACAATTAATTTAGGTGGATTTCCATCCATCCATCCATTACCTAACCTGCTTATTCCTGGTCAGGGTCACGGGGGGTGCTGGAGCCTATCCCAGCATACATTGGGCGAGAGGCAGGAATACACCCTGGACAGGCCGCCAATCCATCGCAGTAGGTGGATTTCACTACTGCTAAACTCGACAACACAAGGGTTAAACTTTGTACAACATGCAGGCTTTCCATTTAGGAGGTTTTTCCATTTACCTTTTCAGATTTTAAATTATGGATGCATACATGCATAACTAACTGAGGCCCATTTTATTCAATTGTGTGAAAATAAGTGTTCTTGCCCCTTTTTCCCCAAATCAGTCTGTTTAGGAAGGGGTAGCTCATTTTAAAGTTTGTGGCAATTTTCTTCCTTGCGCTTTATCTATATGGCAAAAAGGTCTTGATGATGATGAGGGAGGAGCTATCGTGTGATTCTGTAAAATTTACAATATCCTACTGATATACTATTTCAAAACATTTCCTCCCCAAATGTGTACCTGTACAATCACCACTGCGCCGCATACATAGACACACACTGATGCAGATGGCTTTGTAAGCCATTTTCTGAAAATGGAGGTAACACTCTTTTCTGGTAATGCGATACCTGTGTCCTGGTTCAGCCTGGTCTAGGCAGTGTCAAAGCCTTTCTCCCAGCTGGCAGCTCTCCTCCAGCCAAGCTTTTCCCATCTGGCTCATGTTCGAGTCTGAGAAAACACAGGAATGGGCTCCTGATGGGAAAATCAGCTTGAAAGTGATTCTAAGCAGGGCTCACAAGTGACTTAAAATAAGTTTTAAATAAAAAATATGAGTTTCCCTTTTTGTGCATTATTTTGTTAATATCTAGAATGTAGCCACTTCCCTGTAGGATTCCTTCCCAGCAGCGGGCATGGAGCGGATGATCTAAACTACTATTCCTCTGACAGTACATGTAGCATTGAGCTTGAGCAGAGCAGCAAGTGAGTACTGTCAACTAAATTGTCTGTAACTGATTGAGTGATTGATTTTATTTGACATATCTTAAAATATACATGGGGTTGGTAGCCCTTAGGCAACAACCATACACACATAGTAAAATTTTCGAGGAAACTAGACACAATAAAGTGATGACTTATTTCCATTGTGGTCCTCGTTGTACTGCACAGGATGTTTAGAATTAAAATGAGGCACCAAAACGCCAACGCACAGTTCTTAATACACATTCATTTTTCTGTAAATTATTTTGCGATTGCAAGCATGCACCAGCCATCCGTGTTATGTACCAAGCAAATCTGCCATTCCTCAAAACAATGAAGTGAGAAAACTGAACATGCTCAACAACCCAGTTGACTGAAGACTGTCAAATATTGTAAGATCTTTTAAAACAGGGCAAAGCGTTTATTTGAAATAATTATCCAACCTACAACAAACAGCTTTGCTGACATGGAGATATACCAGAGACATAAATCATACGTGCAAGTTTTGAAACATGCCAAATAGTCGCATGTAGTCTATATAAAGGATTAGACTTGATCATACAGTAGCAGTTGCATCATATACAGCCACACATAGCTATTCAAAACTATAAATCTGACAAGCACAACAGAGAATGTAGGTATAAAAAAAAAATCCAAGTCCATGCACACTGAACTAGCCAGTTAACAATGGCCGCATCCAAGGGGTTCAGGAAAACAGGGACATAATCTGGTCTCTGATGGCTGCTTTGATGCAGAGATATGATTCCAAGATATTGTTTCTGTAGCATCAACTTGGGGCATGTGAAAGACACTATTAAAGAACGGTAAAATGTGACATTCTAGCAAATACAACCTCCCTGGAATCCCTATAATACTCTCCTGGAAGGTGGGAAAAGTCAATATCATCAGTCAAAGCTTCAGGTCTTTCTTATGTAGGCTATGTGCTGCAAGAAAGTAAAAACATCCTCAAAGCGAACTGAGCTATTCTATTTATTATTCTTTTCATTTAAATCTTGAGGTTTAACGCCACTGAAGATGAACAACACTGTAAAAGGGACACTGCAGCAATGTCCCACCCAAGTTTCAATATTGCAACCCTCCGGTTTAAGGACCATCTGGCTGTGTAGCTATTAGTTCTAATTAAAATAATTGTTGCAATGATACACTGTCTTTACATAGTATAGAATGAACATACTAGATCTTTGCGCTGAAGAAGAGCCCGTGGTGAGCAGTGAGAGATGCACAGGCTCAGCATGAAGTAAAACACATGATTTTGTTAGACGCGATGCGATAGTGGCATTTCACCCAAATCATCATGCTAAACTGTTAGCTAGCTAGCTTTTAAGATATTAGGTGAATTATAAAAGATTCTTATTACGGTAACGGAGAAAGCCAGAGATATAGCGAGTAAACAATTTCAATGACTTGTTTTTCTGAGTTTTTCATAAATAAATATAAAATTTGGTCAGAAAAACGCTACTGACGAGAGAAAAGGAGCATTGTAGCTGCGTCAACAATCAAAAAGGGTCACGTCAGATTAGCCTATGTAGGCTATGCATTTCATAGCCTACACGAGAAAACAATAACAAACGTAAATTGTGGGAATTGTTCATGAACTGACGTTATCAAGCCTACAGCAATACTCTTCATCAGGACTGTTATGAATTATCTGTGTGATTTATGTTTCCCATGCACAGTGCATATTTACAGCGTTATCTCCATTCATAAAATGCCTTTCACTTAACATTGTCTTCCTGCAAGATTCCAAATCAAGTCCCCGGCTACATGGAAAAAGAAAAAGGCCACAGAGTGTCTAAAAGGCGCATTCGATCGAACAGATATTACCTCTTTTCGGTGCGTTCCTTGGTACCGTTCACTGCTGAAATCCTTTGGTATGACAGGTATCGCAGTTCTTTGCTTTCAACCACATCGGCGATTCACGCAAACCATCTCCTATCTGCTATCCATCTATGCAAAGAGCTGCAGCGGTCCCCAGTAACCGACATATTGAGGGGCAGAGATGACGCGAATTGTGGGGCAGAGCTGGTTCGGGAATGATTAGAATTAGCCAGCTAGCCACCATGACTTACAAGTCATCACCAAATTCGTTGCGACAGGTAGCCTACAATCATTGTAAAAACAAAAAAAAAATCTAAAATAAATATTTATATTACGTAGGCGATAACAATTGTATTCACCATTTATGCCAGGTATCGAATAAATTATGTCGACTACTGCAACTAGGTTATATGTAGTAACGTCGACGAACGGGACCGCTGTAGCACAAGTGCAATGTCCACTGATGTATAGGCTACGTTAGCCTAGTCTGTAGGCTAGATGGTAGCTTCTAACAAATGAATAGGCCTACAGGCTAAATCGCCACACAACGCCAAGGTACGCAGATGAGTTGTAGGCTTGTAGCCAATTTGAACAGGATCACAGCAAATTTTGGATATCAAATTTCAAGCAGCGATCACAAAATACCAACTAGCTACAGCGCAGAAATATTAGCCAAATCAGATTAAATCGAAAACTTTGCTTTCATTTCAGACGTTTGTAGGCTATTTACGAAAATATTTCAAGTTACCAGATCACCTTAAATATTGCTAGGCTAATTATAGACTGGTCCAATTATGAATCTGAGGCTTGGACTACAATCATTTTTACTAGGCTACATAATCATATGAATATAGAAGACTTAAATTTGAGGAAATCAAACTGCGACCTTTGGGTAACAAGCCCAGTTCCCTAACCATTACACCACATTTCCGCCTGTATCATCCATAATAATATAATAATTTATTATGGACTTTGCGATAGCTTTATGTCAGAAATGGTGAGCTTTTCCTTGATTATCTCAGGTAGGCTACTTTGTAGTTTCTCAGTCACTGGTGGCTCACTAATCCCGGTCAGGTGTTCATCTGGAAGGCAATGAACAGCTGGATGGATATCTTCCATTTCAATTCAGCAAAAGCAAATAGGCTATAACCCCATACTTGAAGAACATATAGAAGACCCAAGACAGATAATGTAAAGTACTGCTTTAATGATCAAAGCCAAATACATTTATAGCATGCCACTAGAAAAGATTTGCTGTTATTCTCCATGTTCCGTATCCCTCTTCCACAGTGCCATTGTGCCATTCGTTTAAAAACAGATTTAAAAAATAAAAAAAAGCAGTTCTCTGGTGCTAACCCCAGTCTCTTGTCCGTGTATGGGTAAAACCTCTTAAATGTGGAACAGAGGGAGGTAGTTGTCAACTCGAGTCTTTGAGAACCATAGAAGTTTCTTGCATTCATGTGAGTACTAGTCCTCATAACTCATCATATAAATAAGGTAATATAATACATTTGTCTTGCTGTTAATAATCTGGTGCTGATAAATGATGTTTACTACTCCAGTATATGAAGTACAGTGAAAAAAATTGAATGCTACAAGGTGAAACATTATAGCTACATGGTTGTTATTCATTATTTTCACATAGTAAGCAGGAAGTCTACTTAGAGATGGGTCCACAACGTCAAGTCATAAATTGTACGGCAAATTGAGACTACAGCAGGCAAATCCAGTTCTTTAAAGGGCAGAACATCTTTTGCTTTGGGCACTGTAAACTAGGCCATCATAGTTTACAGTACCCAGATAAAAGCCATTTACTGGTTTTATATTGCATTTGCACCAAAACCTTTTTTTTTCAATATTTATCCTCACATAGCCGCATAGGGCATATGGGTGCAACACACAAGGAACGAAACTGGTGCCCAGATGCAGAAGACCTGCTAAGGGACTTTGGTGGGATAAAGAACCAGTTTGTAGTTTAGCTTCTTTGACTTCTTCACCCCCATCCCTCTCACCAAGCTCTTGTTTTGCTATTAGCTCCTTTTTCCTTTCTCCCACTTAAAGTTTACAATATTTTCCTACTACAGAGGTACAGCTGAAAATATTTATTCTTACGTATGGCAAAGAACACAATCTGCATCCATTGCAGATAAGCCAGATATATATTTTTATGTTGTGCAAACCCTGTGACACTCCATACAGAAAGCATTTTGGAAAGAGTGATCAGATTTTTGAGTGAAGAATAATATATCAGCCATTGCTACCACAGCATAAAAAAAGCAAAAGATTCATATCCCTAGTCGTTTGAAGCGTATTAGCTTGAGATGTTCCTTTCAGGCAGTAAGTAATGCAGACGCTGAGTACACTTGACACAGTAGGCCTACATCAAAATGGAAAAACGTCCTTGAGATCTGTAAGCAGACCTGGTACACTTGATTACCAATGCCCCAGTTGTTGTAGCAAGGATGATTTGTGATACAAACAAGGAACAAAAATAAAACGCATTTTCAAGTTTGATAACCCAGACACAATGTTATTTTTTTTAGTTTAAAAAAAAAATGCAATTATAATAATAAAAATGTTTTTTATGCATTCATTTGTAACAGACATGTTTTCATATAAGCTCACCATGGACAAAATAAAATAATATAATAATCATTATCATCATTATCAACAAGATTCTGTAAGAGGCAAAATATATCACTGCACCAGAAATACCTTTCCTAGCTTTTCCTAAATCATAAAACAGAACCATTGTGATGGTTGTCAGTGGACAAAACTTTAATAAAGAATCACATCATTTATGTTTTTTGGGATTGGCCTTTTAAACTTTTTTTTCTCATGTGAAGAATGCTGTTCTAAATTCATATGAGAAAGTGAGGTATTCTCTCTCCACACCATGGCACAATCATCACAGAGATTTTGACGAAAAAAAGAATATATATATGGGGCCGACATCACACTCCTTCATCTACCATTTGTTTCTCCTTCATCTACCTCTTCTTTTCTGTTCTGTTCTTTTTTCTCTGTCACCATGTCATTAACGTACATATTTGTTTTTATGGCCAATTTCATTCCTCCCTCCTTATTCTCTGGCTTTTTCTTTTTTCTTTGTCTCACTCTCTACTTTCTGTAGTTGCCAAACTGTATGGCCAACCGGTCAGCAACACAGCGGAAGGTGGCCGGCTGCACTTCCCAGTAGTTCACAGGGTTGCTATAGAGACTGATGCCGTTGTAGAAAGTCTTCTTCATCCCAAAGCCCCGGGGGCAGAAGTCGTTCACACCGACTTGGCCAATATTGTTGGAGTGGAGGTAGACCACCTATAGCCAGACGTAGAGTGACCAAAGGGGTTAGACACACAGTGACATTTGGTATCAGTAGGTAGCCTCATCTTTACTAAAATCATTGAGGGTTGATCTTTTACATTAATACATCATTTCCCTGCTGAAGAGAAGGGTGTTTTCAGAAGGATGTTTTCACACTAGTATAATCACAGTAATAGAAAAAAGATCTCTACACATATATATTCATTGTACAATCATACAAATTGAAACTTATATTAAATTCTCTAAATCCTCAAAAGACAGAGAAGTAGCAGTCTGCAGTTCTCTTATCTGGAAGGTCTCTTATCTCTCAGTCAGCCAACGCAAACTAGAGACAAAATATATAGCTTATAGCTCTTCCTCCCTTCTATCTACATCTCTCTTTCTCCCTTCTATCTATCTCCTCACTATGACACTGCAGGCCTGTGGCCTCTGACCCACTTACATCCCAGGCGCAAGGCCATCTTCTCACTAGAGAGCCATAAGAGACACTCCTGAAAACAGGACAACTCTGGGAGACCAAATAGTCATTGAAAACTGTTTGTGTGACGTTAAGGGCTAGGGGTCACTGTGCGCTCATACAATATGCATCTAACCAATCATTGACTTTGTATATTCCACTCTATGCCTATGTATTTTGATTATATATGGCGGAGACTGCCTCCGCCTCTTCAGTTCATGCTTGACCACCTTGTGTGTGTAAGTATTGGACTCTTTCTGCAGAAAAATAAGTCCTTTTTTTCTTGAATCTACCTGGTCATGCTTGGTCATTATAAGGAGAGAAATTCCTATGCTCAACACTGCAAACATTGTAAAATATAAAATGAGAAATAAAGCATGTGTGAAACAGAATAACTCAGATGGAGAAAGCCACTCCCCCTGCTCTCATCACCTGTAGGTACTTCATGTCGGGCAGACCCTGGGGGACACGGGAGAGCTGGTTGTTGTCCAGGTGCAGTTCTCTTAGGCTGGATAAGTAAGCCAGACTGCCATTCTCAACCGTGCCAATGTGGTTGTAGCCCAGGCCCAATCTTACATGTAAAAACACAGACACGGGAAGATATATGAGAGAGCATCTGCTACAGAAGATGATTTCACTCCCTAGAGCGGGGACATAAACTATGGCAGAGGGGCCAAACTTGCCAAAAAAATTGATCACTAAAAAATAAATCTTATAACTGACAGGGGAAAAAGACAATTCAAGTGTTAAGTATGTCCTAATAGGCAGATTGTTTTTCCAAATAGGTCACATACATACATAAAGACAATTTATGTACAACTACAGTATGTCTGAGGCAGTGTTCATATAACCATAACTGACTATGTAAGATCATGCTGTAATGGTGCGCATACAGAGGAAAACAGTCAATGGCCATTTTTTTGTAGGGTCTAAGGAAAATAATTATTATTGGTGAGGGTCCCCAAACTCACTCCGTCTCTTTTTCCACCTACAAGTTGCATCACAAGAATAATGCATGCATATGGATTAAAACATAAAATGGCATAGCTAACAGAGGCATCACTAACAGAGTTGTATTAAGAGAGGAGCCCAGATGTTGCCTAGATACAACATCTATCCACATCATCACCGTTGAATAATAGAATATAGCATCTTGATATTTAAATGATTTGATCTATAACAATTTTAAAATAAAATAACATTCTACTTATGCAAAATACTAATTTGGACTTGGTATTATATGGGAACCCTAATTTCAACAAATATTAAAATCACTCAAATTGAAATAGGTTATGCACTACTGAAAAAAATGTGGTACTTTACCAGTTCCGTTGGTTTTAATCAATTGACCGTTGAGGCAATTTTGTCTACAAAAACCCCGTTTCTCCACCAAAACTAGGCCATTCTTCACATGTTTGTCTCATTCCACTTTTCTACATTTATAATATAACATTTCTATATTTTCAGAAATCAGGATATTTGTTTTTGCCAGACAGCAAGACTAGTGTGGTCGTATGTTCTTTTTGCACTGACAGACTGAATTCTATCTTGTAATTTTTCACAATACCAACAGAGAGTGCTGTTTGCATAGCAAAGGTTCTGAATCAAAGCTCTAATATTGTTCACAACGTCTCCATGGAGGAGTGCACACATGGAGGAGTGCACACACATCCAAAAATAAAATAAAAAATGAATTAATTAATGAAGACATGAATAATGAATCGAAAATAAAATTATAAAATAAATAATAGATAAATAAATATACCAATAATAAAATACTATATTTTATTAAAATGTTATGTTCATTAATTGAACAATTGAATAATTTGTGCATTTTATATTTATTAATTTATCTAAATACGTTCAGTAAATAATATTCGTTATAACTTTGCAATGAAAGAATTGCTCAATTGTATTTTACTTAAAATTTACAAAAAGGCTGCTAGCAGTGCACTTTAACATCTGGGCAAAATGTGTTCACATTTTTATGGCAGACATCACATCACGTGGATTGTCATAGGCACAAATCTCATAAATGGGGGGGAGGCCATTCTTTAGTTTGAGCTGATCACGCTAAAGTCATTACTTTTAAGATTAACCATCACCCTTTCCACACAGTGTGCACCTAAACAAATGTATTAAAGTAGGGGGTATACAGTTCTTATTGGATTTAAATTGGGTCCCAGTCTTTTTAATTAGAATAAAAATGGGCTTTCCTTCATGGAAAACCAACATTTTTGTCTCAAATGTAGTTTATATATTCCAAACTATAATCACTTAAATGAGGAAATTTAAAATTATGATAGCATGTTTGGATTTAAAGCTTATGAAAATTATTGGGTTAACTCAAGCCCAAAATGTGATTCTCTGAGACATTAAAAAGGGGCCACAATGGTTCTAGCATGAGATGAAGTCCTGAACTTCCTGAACTGGTCCGTTCTGTGGCTAAGACAGTTTGGGGATTTGGACATACCTGTATAAGTGCTTGTATCTGCTCAGGTCCTCCAGCTCTATGGCCTGTATTTGGTTATGGTCCAGGTGAAGCTCATGTAGACTGTCAGGGAGGTCTTATATTTGTGTTTGTGTGTAAGAAGGAGGGAGGGAGAGAGGGAGACATAAAATTTAGAGATTTTTCAATGAATACTGGAATGTCGGGACCAGTTCTGTTCAGTTACAATAAACTAATATGTTTTCATTATTTTAGGGTGATGCTGAAGTGTGACCTTGATTGTTGCAGCTGTATGGGTTCCATGGCTTTTATTTTTGCTTTACCTTTAGGCATCCTCGTGAGTTTGGCTTCAGAGATTCGTAGGAAGTTAAGTTTGAGACCCTTAAAAGCTCCTGGCTCGAAACCACTGTTCTGAATTGGGTTTCCTCCCATTTCTACATGGAATACAAACACAGTTATGTTGAGAATTCAGTTACACTTACAGAAGTTCGCTTTTGCTTACTTTCCACACAGGCAGTTTCTACCAAAAGAAAATACAGAAATCAAGATAAAAGAAGATTAAAACAAGGGACCAAAAAATTGATATAGATTGTGAAGGATAGTGAAGATAGTGAAGGCAGTGAAGAATGATTGCTGTACAATATAAGAAAAAGGAACCACAGGCACTATACAGACTTTGAACACAGACTTTAAACACATGAGTATGAATGAGGGAAACCCAAAAAATGGAGAAAAGTACAGGCACTTCCACAGTAAAAGCTATTGTAGGAGCGGAAATGCTGACCGATGCAGTTCATGGTGCCCAGGCCAGAGAAGGTGCCCGCAGCCACCTTCTTGATACGGTTATCATGGATCCGCAGCTCCACCAGCGAGGGGGGCAGGTTTTTCGGCATTTCCGTCAGCTGATTGTGGGAGATGTACAGCTTCTGCATGTGGCGCAGGGGGGTGAACGCCCGCGGGTGCACCTTGGATATCTTATTGTTCACCAGCGAAAGAGCCTGAGAGGAAGAGAGTGAAGGGGAGGGCAAGCGCAACGGAGGAGTGGAAAGGAGAGAAAAGAGGGGACAAAGTGGGGTGGGGGATAGAGGGAGGGATAGATAAAATAATATACAGTGCAAATATAACAGCAAGAAGAAAGGGGATTATGCGAAAAATGTGGAATTAGGAATGTAGAGAAAGAGTTAGGACAAAAAATGGAGCCTGTTAATTTTGGACCAGTTTTGGTGGGTGAAAGATGAGTACAGGGCTCTTGCATCTCACAAATAAAAATACAAGCTCTTTGTTCTGAGGCAGAGCTTAAACAAATAAAAACCAGAAGGGAAAAAGACATTTAGCCTGCAAAATAGGAAATTAAACATGAAAGAACAACTACCGGGGGCAAACATGAGGATCCACACAAACTCTCCTAAGACACAAATATAAAACACATAATCCTAGGGCTTCTTTAAGTTCATGTTTTTATTTCTCATGCTGGCCAGTCGAAATATTGTGTTGGTCAATTCTCCAGAGCAAATGTTTAGGACCGAGTCCTTTTTTGAGAATGAAAATATTCATTTTGGCCAAAGAAAGAAACGTGAAACAAGAGGGATCCTCATGAGCTGGTTCATGAAAAAGGAATAAGGAAATGTTGAACATTTTTTGCCTAGATAAGCTGGCCAAGCCCTTGCCCCAACACCCCCCTGGTCCCCTCTGCCCTTCCCTCTTACATAAAGGTTGCTGAGGCCCTTGAAGTCATTTTCTCTCAACTCCGTGATCTTGTTATTCTGCAGGTCTAGGAGCTTGGTGTCCATTGGGATGTTCTTTGGGACAGCAGTCAGTCCTGATGACAAAGCACAATACTGCTGATATTATTAACATTGTACCAAAGCTGTAGTCAATAACATATGATGTAAGTGATAAATACAATTGAAAAGGTGAAGAGGCATGGGCTACTTGAATTGGCAAAATGAGTACAAATCCTATTGGGAACCTTTGAACAGTGAAATAGGGATTCCATCTGTTTATTATTAAATGGTGCTAAGTTTACCACAGTATGCACCATCACTGCTTTAAATAGGTGGACAATTAGATACACAAGCAATGGCCAGCTTCTTGTACTCATATCATTGTAAGTGACCACAATAAATTGTGACTATTGTTCTAAAGGTCAGCAGAAGGATCATATTGGTTATTGTTCTAAAGGTCATAATAGCAACAATGACAAAAAAGATAAAGGTGTTATGGGAGAATAACATCATCTCATCTGTTGCATAAGAATTTTCAAAGGGACTGCAATATACAGTATTCTCAATCAACAAAAACATGCATGACACAAAAGACACAAAACAAACATAAACACACACACTCTACAAGCTCAACCGCTGGTTCAAGCTGAACTAAATCTCTCTGGCGGAGACCCTTTTCAGTGTCGGCAAAATTAAATAAATATATCATTTAAAATGTGCCGCCATTATTTTCCTGCAGTGTGGAAAAGGAAAATGATTAAGCTCGCTGACATGAATGAACATAATGATTTTATAATGTAAATATGACAGCCTGTTTTAACAAGTAGATTTAATCAGCAACGTGGGCAGGAAGCTGTGCTGTGTACTGGGTAAATATGGACAATACAGGGTTCACTCAAACAATACGGGGTTCACTCAAACCCGTCGCCCTCCAAATCCCAATCCACAAGTACAAATCAATACTAATGATGCAGTAAACTACAGAAAGGAAGGACAGTCTTAATGGATGTCTAAACAAACTACTTGAGCATTTACCGAAACTGTATTACTCACTACTGTTAGCCTATCTACTGAAGATTTACATCTTGTTTGAAAGTGCATTAGCAATATACAAGAATTGCAAACCTGTGTCTATCCTACCATCAGAATATGAGAAAAATAAAAACGTGTGTGGAAAGTATTGATGTTAATTTAATAATCAACAGTACTGACTAATGTAACTGCAACCACCTGTGATGTAAGCATGTCCTCCTTATCTGACATCCAGCACCGCAACCAAAACCATAACCATCATAAAAATAGTTTTCACATTTTATTTGATCATGCTGTGAAGCTCATTTTATCATCCTTTGAATGTCCAGACATTTAAGAGACAATAAATTGGCATGATTCACAAAAGGCTATTGGTTAGCACCCTCCTGTTTCACTCCCTCCTTTCCTTCACCAGGCAGTATGAGTTTTAAA
Source organism: Synaphobranchus kaupii (assembly GCA_029718625.1). NCBI lineage: Eukaryota > Metazoa > Chordata > Actinopteri > Anguilliformes > Synaphobranchidae > Synaphobranchus > Synaphobranchus kaupii. The sequence goes on from CM056380.1 coordinate 86,268,968, forward strand.
AAGGATGAAGGCACAACTTTGCAGGAAACACAGAATAGCTATTTTTCAATGATTGTTTACAGTACCTCTGATAAGCTTGGCTCAATGCTGACTGAGATTCTGGTGAAAAATGGCCTGACCCAGAAATTTTTTTATTCCAGATCTTACAATAGATGCTTGCAGGAGCAATTTTAAAATCACATGCAGCTGAAATGCAAGAAGATATGTGCGGTTAAGCTGGTGTAGCCAGTGATTCACCGCACATTCGCCAGCAATACTCACAGCAGACTTGCTATGAACTCTTAACAGCCATCAACAGCTTTGTGGCCTGTAGTGTGGAGCAGTTACTGGTCCCTGAGTGGCTATATCACAGCAGCGTGCTGCAGTGTTACTTGCACAACTGCAGGTGATGCAACATTGACCAATTGAAATTTAAAAAGCACCATCACTGCTATTTTATTAATATCCGTTATTTCATATCTTTGTAAGAATAAGATGGTACATGTGACCTTTACAATAATCTATGCATGTAGGCCATGCTACAAAAAATAGTAAGTAAATGGTTCATCATAGCAGTTCAGTACATGCAGATCATTGGTTTCTGGTTTTCTGTTTTAGTTGACGATGCCATTTACATCCACTGGCCATTTAAACCCACAAGCATCTTATGACAAACCTAAATCCCATAAGCAGTTCCCTGCACTCAACTGAACCGTGTATGCGTATGACTTTAAAACAGGACACAACTACAGCAGAAATAAACAACATCTGTTTCAAATAAGGATAAGCACTGTAAAATACTATTCTGTCACTTCAGTTCTTTCACAGAATGTTAGGAATAAAATAATATTTAAAACCAAACTGAAAAATGAAAAAGGTGGCTTGTTTCTTTATTACAATAAATTCAACAAAAATCTATTAGTTTATATCAATTTATGAAATATTATAATTTATGATAAAAAAAGATTTATGTGAAATAAAAAGGGTGTTTTCCATTGCACTTTGCCCTGCACATACACAGTCAGATGAACAAGAACAGCTTTTTTGTTCAGTACAGTAATAACCACTCAGGCTTCATTGGTGACTTATTACCTGGACCTGTGACCTGTGGAAGTTTTAGGTAATTCACTAATTTTGCACATCCTGCTCATAATGTGTGTGTGTGTGTGTGTGTGTGTGTGTGTGTCTGCACATCATGCTCATAATGTGTGTTTGTGTGTGTGTGTCTGCACATCATACTCATAATGTGTGTTTGTGTGTGTGTGTCTGCACATCATGCTCATAATGTGTGTGTGTGTGCGTGCGTGCGTGCGTGTGTGTCTGCACATCATACTCATAATGTGTCTGTATGTGTTATTAACTGTGACGAGACTTGAAAAATCCTTTAATGTCTGTTGTATGTTACGTGGGACTTTTTCAATTCTGACCGCCTGTGTAGATACATCAATAAATGGATTATTAAAATAATGCATAAATTAACAAATGTTTCCTGCTGTCTTTGTGACTCGCTCACTCTAAGCCTTGGTGGATTGGTGGACATCTTGGTGGATTTCCTTTCTGTATTGTTAAATATCCTGTCAGCCTCCCAAGCACAACATCAAAAGCTCCATAAAGTCGTAAAGGAAATTAAACAGAAGTATTTTCTCTTTTTCATCACAGGCAGTGGCGTTGTTTTTCTTTTTTGGTTTGTTTGGGATAAGCATAGTGGAAAATTCAAAGAGGGCAGCTTCTCATAATAATAAACTAGCACTCTGTCTCACTCTCACAACAGACAACAAAGGCTCCCTTTGAGGTTTCCTGGTTACTCTGTTCAACTTTGCAATAGCTGTCCCCTAAAAGAGGGGTTTCCAAACTGTGGTTTGGAAAGCAGCCCATGAAAGAGTGTCCTCAAAAAAAGATTTTATTTTAAAATAATATCCTGGTTTATGATTCCATGTGTCATGTATTTCAGATTGTAGACAATATACATGGTCTGATTTTCACATCATTCGTAACGATAACCACAATGATCACAACTGGATTCCTGATCATTGTAATCATGAAATTGTTACATTGTAATACATCCTGGATCCATAATATAATGATATCATGACTTCCGCAGCTACCATTTCCTAGTGTGTTAAATAGCCATTACATTTAGCCATTACATTTACATTTAGCCATTACATTTACATTTAGCCATTTGGCAGACATTCTTTTAGAGAGCGATTTGCTCATGCGAGATGCCAGAAGTGAATACCCGATAAAGGTTGCAAACTTTGGCAGGAGTCATCCGACACAGCATGGTAATTTCGGCGGGCCTGAAGATGAAAAGTATTGGGAGCCCCTTCTCTACAAAGCAGATGCATTCTTAGTTACTGTACTCACCTAAGTCGGAGCACTGCACCACACGGAGCTGGCACTGACAGCCGAAGGGGCAGGAGGGCATGTCTGGTGTGGGCAGCTCATCCACGGCTGAGCCCTCCTCTTCATCCCTCATCATCATCATTCCCCCTCCGTCCCCATCGAGCCCAAAGTCCCAGAAGCCCCTCTGCTCGAAGGGCAGGGCTGATGAGGGGGCGGTAAGGAGAGCGACAGACAGCAGTAGGAACAGCGATGAGTGGGGCAGCATGGTTATCCAAGAGTAAGGATCTAGTATTGATGCACACTGACCTGCAAGGCAGCAAAAGAAAGTACACAACCTTAACCTCTTCAAGATGTGTGTGCAAGAGCAAAAGACAAACGTATTCTTTGATCGATGATTGTGTACATCATTTTCAGAAAATAAGGAAGCACCATGAAAAACACAAGTAAATTGCTACAGCGGTAGCTGTATAAATAAATCATAAAATACTCCTCTATGCTACAGGTACATTTTCTATGCATGTATATGTGTACATGTTTTGTGAATAAATAGTGAGTTCAGAATTAAGAAAAACCTTATCTTGTTGTATTTGATTGTAATATATTTTTTTTATAAATATTTTGTTATAAATACTCACAATGTGTGAAAAAAATAAATTTAAATCTGAGTGTAAACCACAATGGAGCAAAGAGAAGCTCAAATTGCCTCCATTAGAATACATTTGAGACAGATACCAGCATGTTTTTCCTGTCTTTATCCCTACATCCTCTCCAAAACATGGCACACACTTTGAAAATGAAACAAACGGACAAGCTCAGAATCTCCTCCACTCCTCCCCACTTCCTCTGAGGGCCACTCTTTAATTTGCAGGGAAACAGCTTGAAACCACTGTGCCTCCCCTAAAAATGTCAAATTCCAGGGGGTGGGGGTGTTACCACTGCAGCTGAAAAGAATTGCTGCTTGGGCTCCAGGTTCCCTCTATGTCCACTCCTCCACCAGTCTTCCACACCATTAACTTGACTGAGTGGTCATCCATCTGCATATCTCTAGCATGTTCAAAGATTATGACATATACAAGAGGTGGTGTATAATGTAACAAAAGGTTCACTACCCTGGCAGGATATAGCATCCCATCATGTCCGTTTCTCACTATTTTCCCCTAATGATCTTTACATAGAACATAATCATTTATTTAAAAAACAACCACAGAAATTTGATGGGCCTGGTGGGTGAGTGGGAGGAGGAGGGCAGTATAAAAAAATGAAAAGGCAAAATAATGACCAATATGAGAACTATCCAGAACATGCTCTGACTAATGACTTTATTAGGATTACTACCTGCGGTCATCATATTGTCTCACCTCTAACCTGAAATCTCACATGAAGGAGCAAGCTTTCTGAGCCCTGATTATAATGGCTGTGATGTAAATAACAGATCTGCATATTAAAATGTGGTTTTCTGCTAAAATCAATATCCATAACCACACTATCTATAATGACTACATTTCAACCGAATATGGTTTAAAAAAAAAAAACTAAGGAGCAAACACATTTCAAAGAATAAAATACACTGTTAGCTACAATCTTGTTGCTACAGCACTTTCATAAGAAGAATCAGATTTGTACTGGAAGCCATTTAATTGTTTGTGCACATACTGTAACTGCTCAGCAAATTAACTGCTAAGCAAATTAATATCACAACCATCAGGGCATTCCAGTTTAGTGACTCCTAGAGGGATTAAGCTTTCCTGAAGAGAAGAAAAAACCTCACAATTCATACTAACAAATTATAATAGCATATATTCATCACCAAATGCCCACATGCCATTTTAACGGTCTTCTCTCCTCCGGGAACATGAGCCTGTGTGTGTAGTGAGGTCTCTGATTTAACGGATTAAAATAGGACTCAAACACCAGCCTCTGGGCTTACAGTGTGCATCAGTGCTGCAGTACAGAAGGTGTGCAGATTTGATGCAGATTTTGAGCACAGCCTAATGTTTAACAGATGTGGCTTCCCATCAGCTGCCTAAGCACAATAGACCATTCGCAGAAATCAGTGATCTCAACAGGGACTTGGCCAACGTTCACATCATCTGTAGACACTAACTAGATATTTACAATTGATTGTGTTTAACCATTTGCGTGTGCATCCATGTATTTATTGTCCATGGAGAAAAGAATGACAGACAATGTGAAATATGAATCGGTTAAAGATATAACACAACACAGAATACAAAAAACACTAATTTGGACTGATGTCCTGATTGGACCACATAAATGACTAATTTCAAGAACTAGTGATCAAATTGTTCACATGATAGAAAACCTGATTAGGATTATTCTACTGGTAATGTATTCTTTCTTATTTGATTTTTCAGCTATCTTGGAAATCTCAAATACTATGTATTTAATAGGAAAACAATCATTACTGTTGTTCACATACTATAATTTTAGTTAACTTAGATGGAAAAGGATTTGATTATGTAGGTGGCTTTTTGCAGAGGTGTATCATGGGTAAGAATATTTCAGCATGACCATGTCCATCCTGGTTCAGTACCTCCCATCACACAATACTTTTTTAACTACACTGTAGGCTTTGGTCAACTTTCTCAAATGAATGCCTACATGTGCTTCTATATGTGCTTCTACATGTGCTTCTACATGTGCTTCTATATGTGCTTCTACATGTGCTTCTATATGTGCTCTACTACCACAAATCACTTATATAATGATGCACCTGTTTTTTTTTCACACTGTTATTATCATGAAAAACAGCATGAGGCAAGTGTCACAACGTCTTAGGTAACGGTCTGCAATAAGAGTAAGAAGAAGAGCGGAACATATTTACAAGTCATTTGTATTTAAATGCTAGAAGCAAAGATGGCCAAGGAAAGGGCTAGGGGCTGATCTGTGTTTGCAGGTGAGCATCTTACAATGATAGTGCATCAACACATAAAATGCATCAGACAAATGCACATTTCTGATTGGCAAAAGCTTTGGGGATTTGAAGCTGCTACAATTCTGCCCTAAAAACATTGAAGGCAGTAAATCTCAAGATCAAAATTTTGGCCTATCAGAGGCGAATACAGAATTGCAAGGGTGCGCCCAGAATGTACAAATCCAGGTGTTGGTGAACTCATCAACCTTTGGCCACGTTGACCATTTGCCAACAAGGTGACAAACAAACAATGTAGTTTTAAGCAAACTAAGGGATACCAATTAATTTGTGGTGAAATAGTTTTGAAGAGCCAGGAAAATGAAGTCAATGAGGCGGCTGACACAAAACTGGCATCATGTCTCAATGTGTTGAGCACTGTCCAATTTCATCGAGTCAGTCAGACCATAAATACTGGGGAACTTGCTCTTATGGTTCACGACAGCCGTCACAGCACGAGCAACCGACATGACTCAACAAAATGTGTTGTTTCAACCATCCGCAACCCTTTAATTTTCTCTTCAACAGTAACCAAGTAGGAGCCTCTTTGCCATGAGCCCCACCTGTCATATTTATAAACCAGTCTATTAAGTCTGTGCTCGAAGGTCCTCAGATCATTCAAAATTTCTTTCAGTTTTGGGATTTCATCCAGACATCTATTCTTGACAGTGAAAGTTGCCGAGTATCATTTGCTGATTTCCAGATGTTAGGCTAATGTGGGGGAAGATGCGTGTAAGATGTGTGCACAAGAGTCTGTCATTATGAAGAAAAGCAATTTAGTTAGGATGATTTGCTGCAGGTTAGGATGATGTTACTCTATGAATCAAAAAGGGTGAACTTTGCTGACCTGTCTCAATATTCCACACCAAAATATCATAACCAATAATCAAGACAGTAAAATAATATGGAAAGAGGAGAAGTGCAAAACAGGCCAATGTTACATGTGTGTCGAAAGAAAAGGCAACTGTGGCTTGCATCCCTGCAGGGTAGAGCATAATTGGCTATAGTGTCAATTAGGCCGAGAGGGCTCAAATCTGCTTGGCTGTCCCTCTCTCATCGTACAAGAACGGCGGCTCTGATTAACTAGCTGCCTGTAGGCTACAAGTTATACAAATGCAGTCCTCCAACACAGAGACTGTGCAGATCAGTTGGTGGACTATGGACTGAAAAGAAGCCTTGCTGTAGGCGTATTTCTTGGAGGAGAACACATGTCCATCTGCTCTCTCCCTGACTGGAAGACTTAGCAGGGTCTGTTAATACAATGTGAAATTCCAAGCTGGGAGAAAAGAAAATATCAGGACTGAAAACCGATGGAACGAAGCAGCTGAACGCCTTTTATGTTTGCATGAAAATATACACCCATTTAGTCTCTACAGGTGCATTACAGCTTTCAAAGGAAAGCCAAAAAAGGTAGTGTTGCCAGAATGCGCATGAAAGAATTATATAAATAACCCGAGGCTTCTAACTGTGGGAATTATAATACATTTGCAATAGAAAGGTGCCTCCATTTTCCTGAATGGGCAGCAGAAATGGGGCCAGTCAGTTTGCAGGAATATCAGTGTTAGATCAGATTAAATCATGATAAATTTAACCTGCTCTCCCTGCAAGGGCCAAGAACATCCTCAGGTTAAAACTGGCACATCTATCCCAGAGTGGCACATCAGGGTAAGTCACTTACGTGTAGTTCAGTAATGCTAATTTATCCTATAGCCTATATAGGAGTGTGGAGTGTCGACTGTGACCCGGATTGTCAGGAGAAGGCATAGGCTCATGCACAGAAGTGCCCAAGTAGGGACCGAATAGGGACGGTAACCTCGGTCTCATCGCTCACTATCAACCCTTCAGCTCCATTAAGTGACTATAATCTGCCTTTGCCAGCTTCATCGCATGAGCAGTCTGCCATCACAGTGGTGGCTGGGCAGAGCTCACGCAGAGACCATGGAAGTGGTCAATTAATGACTGTGCTGTGGTCATTTTTGTGGACTTTGTGCCTTTGGAAGCATGGTGGTCTTCACCCTCTTGAATGAACAGAAGATGCTGCAGTGATGGAACGGGCGTATAATTACGACTGGCCGTTCTAAAATGGGATGAAAAAGTGAAAAGAACACAGGCTATATAAGTACTGCAGGGTTAACAGTGAAGTCAATTGGGCCATCACTTCACAGAGGGAAAACATATTTAGGCTGAAGGAGTAAAAATGGAACACTAGACACGTTTATAAAGAGCATAAAGCTCAAAATACACAATGCTAAATTACAGTCTCATAAGCACATAATTACGTTATTATCATTCACACAATTATAGCACTCAACAATAAAAAGCAGCTACAAAATATGCATGATGTGTAATATGATTATTTTCATTATGTGGTATGATCATATCCATTTTGAGAGGAGAGACAATGACACATAATTGCTCGTCTTATTTATATAATTGACATTAAAAACGCAAACATCACAAGCTCATCTGGATATTTTTTTCATCTCTGATCTTAAAGGCAGTGTTTAAAGATTAATGTTAACCATTAGTTCATCTTCACTTCACTTTATAGAGAGCAATTAGGATTTCAGTGTCCAACATTTGAAAGGGCATGACTGGACCTGAAAACCTCTAATCCGCAATACACCAGAGGATTTTCACTAGCTTGTGAATGCTGAGCAATGTTTAAACGTATGTCTAGAGACAAGGTAGGAGAAGTGAGGAAAATATTTTTTTAATTTTTAATATACCAGACACTGCATACATGATTAAAATAAAATTTTTGTAAGAAGCTTGCTTTGAAAATCAAATTGTTAAATACATTGTTGAGTATTTTCCTCCTAAACCCAATTTTTAAGCAATTTTTAGGAAAAAGAGACACAGACTGTTATACCTGAATTTCATAAAAGTTGCAGCTAATTAAAATAACAGAATGCATAATGATTATCATTTTATATTTCATACTTTATGCATGCACAAAGCACTACTGCTGCTGCTTCATTAACCTCACTCAGATTGATACTCCAGTTTCGCTCTTGCCAACCTACCCTTTAAATGATGGCTATTGTTTCCCCAAACTACTTCTGTACACTTCAGCCAAGTCTACATACTTGTACAAATGTTTTTTTTTCTTCTTAGCAATAATAAAAAAAAAAAAAGACATTCTCAGGCACACTAGACAATATTGGAATGAATTCCAAGAGGACTGCTCTTTTATTTGAGGCATTAGTGTTAGTTATATAAATACAATGAACACAACATGTTATTTTTGCATCATGTAGGAATATATATGTTTCTTAATATTGTTAAACTCCGTTTAAGAATGTCTGTCCATTCCTGACAGGTCCCCCTTCAGTCTCTTCATCAATACTTTTGCATGAGGGCAAAGAGTTTTTCGTAACCAGCTGGAGTAAAAACCACACGTGCCTCTTTATGTCAGCAAAAACATACCCGAGCTTCCTATCATATACAAACATACATTTTTCCTTAGGAAGAGACCTATGTTTATGTCACAGCTGTACACATTTAAGGGAATGACCCGGTTCCATTTATCCCATTGCTATACAGTGGGTAGCAGTGAAGCATGTGGTGTAGGAAGGTTTCAGACGTCTACTGCTGTGTAGCCAGGGGCTGAAACCACACGATTACTCCCCACTTCCGAATCCTAAATAGGGGTGGGCTAGAGGGGATGAAATGAGCTTGTGTCTGGCACTAGATTTATTTTCATGGGCGTTTTTAGGAAGGAAACCGGTGTTAAGGCCATAGCCGATCAGGAGTACGTACAATGCCACTGGGAAAGTCCACGGAACAGAGTTTGTATAAGACACTAAAATGACTGCATGGCACTGAGATGTGTGCATAGATGGAGGTTAAAGGTACGGTGACCGACATGGGTTACATTCATATAGATCTCAGATGTCCTTTTCAGGGTGGTGGTTACAAGTATTTTAGAAATTCAGATTTGGTAGGGAATCTAAAGTTAGTATTCTGCCTCAATAAAGAGCACAATCTATGAACATGTATTTTCTTTGTTTCAAACTAATTATTTTATTCGCTGATACGGTCACGTTTTCCATGTTGCAAAAAAGCTAATAACACAACCAACAAGTTCTGAACAAAGACTGAACAGAGCGTACCAAGCATCTCTTGTCGCGACAAAGATACTGACTCAAACACAGTCCGTACCGGTAACACCACACACCAAAGGCCTTTGCAGCCCCAGTGGAAAATGTAAAAATGTGTACCCAGAAGTTAAACACACCAGCCATTCATTCAGACAGGATGCCTTTTTTCTTCTTCTCCCACCCTTTGCCATGATGTGTGTCTACGGCGGGTGGAGAGACAGAAAACGCTGATGTCATTGCCGAATATATCCTACAGCTGATGGTGAGGTCAACCTCCTAAAAGGAAAAATGGAAGGCGTTCCCTTCAGTAGCCTGGTCTGCCAGTCAGGCACGACATCCTGGATCGTTACTCTCATCTCAGCTGGAAATGCTGAATGTTGCTCAAGCTGCAACAAATAACTGCAAGCCTGTATCTTTAACGGACTGTTAGTTCTTTGGGTTTTGCAAAGGATTCAATTGCATTTTCAATTCTCAAAGACTAAGAAGACATTGATAAAGGAGGTTGCTTGGTCCCTTGTTGGAAAGGACAGAGGTGGAGAGAATATCATAAACCTCCAAGGACCGGATTTGTGCATTTGGCATATCAGACATAATGTTCTTGCAGTAGGGTTTCCTGTATAATTACTTACTACCTTCCCTCAAGTCATTACATTATTTAGTCTGCATTTCTAAGCTGTAATACTTCCACACAATTTTTTTTTTTTTTTTTAACATTTACACTTGATTTCAATATCCAAACCAACATTCCACCATGCAGGGGGCTACAGTATGTGCTGGGTCACAATGCAGGGGGCTACAGTATGTGCTGGGTCACAATGCAGGAGGCTACAGTATGTGCTGGGTCACAATGCAGGCGGCTACAGTATGTGCTGGGTCACAATGCAGGGGGCTACAGTATGTGCTGGGTCACCAATGCAGGAGGCTACAGTATGTGCTGGGTCACAATGCAGGGGGCTACAGTATGTGCTGGGTCACAATGCAGGGGGCTAAAGTATGTGCTGGGTCACAATGCAGGGGGCTACAGTATGTGCTGGGTCACAATGCAGGGGGCTACAGTATGTGCTGGGTCACAATGCAGGGGGCTACAGTATGTGCTGGGTCACAATGCAGGAGGCTACAGTATGTGCTGGGTCACAATGCAGGCGGCTACAGTATGTGCTGGGTCACAATGCAGGGGGCTACGGTATGTGCTGGGTCACAATGTAGGGGGTTACAGTATGTGCTGGGTCACAATTCAGGGGCTAAAGTATGTGCTGGGTCACAATGCAGGGGGCTACAGTATGTGCTGGGTCACAATGCAGGCGGCTACAGTATGTGCTGGGTCACAATGCAGGAGGCTACAGTATGTGCTGGGTCACAATGCAGGCGGCTACATTATGTGCTGGGTCACAATGCAGGGGGCTACAGTATGTGCTGGGTCACAATGCAGGGGGCTACAGTATGTGCTGGGTCACAATGCAGGGGGCTACAGTATGTGCTGGGTCACAATGCAGGCGGCTACAGTATGTGCTGGGTCACAATATAATTAGAACTGCAGAGGGGAAGAAACTGCCTCCCACTGAGGGTATTTTGGATTTGGTTTCTGTCGAGTAAATATGTTTTACTTTTAAAAAACAATTAGTTTTATTATCCGATTTGCCTACAATGCTGACTAATGGAAACCATTTCTACATAAGCCATGTGAAAATCCCTTCTTTCCAACTATCTGACCATATGTCAGAGAAAATACCAAGGCTAATATCAAGCCATTTTCAAAATGGTGAGGTAGGGAGTACACCTATTTGTGCCGACTTCAAAATATCGTCAACTGTCAACGCAATTAAGACAGGGAATCATACTGAATGCTCTGTTGATGGACATCTTCGTGGACATCCACATGAAGAAATCCCAAAAGAAACAATATAATAAAAAGAGACATACTGAAATGTTCTATTATTGGCTGGATTCCAAAAGCTCATAAACCCATGCCAAAGTAAAAGAAAAACCACATCAGACAAAATAAAATAGTTCCAGATGAGTATTGTGTGGCCACTAAGTACATTATCAGATTTTTATTTTTTTTGGCGTGTCCTGGCTGTCAAAATCTAAACTGTTTAGGAACAAATCAGAGGTATGAAACCATATCTGAATGGTTTATATGTGCATAACAATATCCAGGAGGAGGGGAAAAAGGAGGGGGAAAAAGCTAGCGCAGAACATTGGGAAACATTCCAGTTTGATTTCAACTTGGTTACGAGACTGGGAACATCGTTGTTCAGTGAATACCACATACACAATGGCCGGTTACATCCCCATACACACAAATGCAAACGCACATGCACATACAGAAAATAGCATGGGGCCAAAAACAGACTCTTTTTCCATTGGTAAGATAAGACCTAAACCACGGATCCAGAAATAACAAGACTATTCATTTTACTCCGTAAGATGTCATTATTGGCTGTGTCCAATGTCACACTTAGATCCAACAAGAAAAGTAATGAACCCAGCATCAACTACCAACAGCAGATCATTAGTTACTCCGATAAGAGCAGTTTCAATACTGAAATCCAGATTGAAAAGGCTCCATAAAATGTTTAGCTGCTAGATTGTTTTACTATACCACATATAGTTAAAGAAAAAGGCAGATTGGAAATGGGTTTGTAGTTTCTAATGACATAAGAATCGAGACTAACATTCTTAAAGACTGTAGGTACAATAACCGTGCTAAGAAATACGTTTATAATGCTTGCCAGAACTAGGAGTAGGTAGGTTTTAATCATAGTAGTTGGCATGGGGTCTAGCAGATAATAAATCTAATTTTACTATTACAGATTAATGTTAGATCAGTAGGTAGAAGTGAGTAAAACAGTAATCTGAAGAAAATGGACAAGTGTTATTACTGTTTTTTTCCCTATATTGACTTTTTTAAATTAAGCTCAATCCGAGGTGCTGTTTTTACACAGTGAAGTGGGGCAAACCCTGATGCTCTGGCCAAACATACACATGTTCTGGACTGAATTGTAGATCATTGGCACAGAAATTAACTGAATATATGATTGAGCTGGATGGACCACCAGAAAGCCCACCATTTACTTCCCCCACAGTTCTGAAATCTAGCAAAGAAAAAATTGCACAGCCTGCATGCAGATGAATTTCATTAAAGCTGATTAAAGTTCATCACATTCAAATTATTCAAACAAGAAATAAAATAAAATAAATATTTTACATGTAAAAGATTGTATATAGCATATATGGGCCATTCTACAAAAGTCATGCAAATTGCTGTCCCTCTCTGATAAAAGTAAGAAATTTTCCAATAAAATCTTTCAATGCTATATAATTCATTAGATCATGTTATGTTTTAATATAATCCAAGATATGAATTGCAGTAATAATAGTTACATTTATCCCAAAATCAACACTTATACTCTTGGGAGTATAAATTCCTATTGGGAGATGGCTGTCCCCACTATCAACCCTTAAACTGGTGCATTAAAAAATAATACCCAAAATATTTTTGTCAATTATTTGACTTGTCTCATTCAATAAAGCATGTGAAATTTTATCAAATATAAGTTAAAATAATGCAATCTATTTTGTAATAAATTTTATAATTCAAAAAACCTATTGAAAAAATGCTTTCCCCAGTTTTTACGTCACAACCAAAACGTACACTGTTTGAGTCTGTGCAGTGAACCTGCTTGTAGCCACACACCCCTTTTTTTAACCAGGAAATTAGACAGCCTTCATATGAATCAAGGCCACATGGTGAGTAGCTAGGTTTTAGCGTTTTGATATAATTGTCCTTCAAAGTATGAAAATTAGTCTGTGGTTTTTAGAGACGTCACACCCAAACACCCAAGTTTTCATATTAGAGAAAAAAAGTTGATTTCATAACTGTAGATTTGATTAGAAGGAAGGTGCATCTGCACAGAGAAGTGGTTGCTAACCATGTGCTTGCTAAATCTTTTGTTTTGTGGCCGAAATGAGCCAAAATTGTCACAACCGAAACAGTCACTACCGAAACAAATGGTATTGTTTTGACAGGCCTGTTTCGGTTGGTGACACTTGTCCGTAAATTCTTATTAAAGACAATAAATAGTGAGACAATCAATGCACATGTACAAACCCCAATTCCAAAAAAGTTGGGACAGTGTATAAAATGTAAATAAAAACAGAAAGCAATGATTTGCGAGTCCTTTTTGTATTCAATTGAAAACAGTACAAAGACAAGATATTTCATGTTTTAACTAATCAACTTTATTCTACATTTCATTCTCTATTCAGCTCATTCTACATTTGATTACCTGCAACACCTCCCAAAAAATTTGGGACAGGGGCATGTTTACCTTTGTGTTACATCACCTGTCCTTTTAACAACACTCAGTAATTTTTTGGGAACTACAACACTAATTGTTGTAGTTTTGAAAGCAGAATTGTTTCCCATTCTTGCTTAATATGAGACTTCAGCTGCTCACCAGTCCGGGGTCTCCATTGTCATATTTTGGGCTTCATAATGCACCACACATTTCAATGGGAGACAGGTCTGGACTGCAGGCAGGCCAGTCTAGCACCCGCACTCTCTGACGACGAAGCCATGCTGTTGTAACACGTGCAGAATGTGGCTTGACATTGTCTTGCTGAAATAAGCAGTGATGTCCCTGAAAAAGCGTTTGTCTAGATCGCAGCAAATGTTGCTCTAAAATGCATATGTACCCTTCAGCGTTAATGGTGCTTTCACAGATGTGCAAGTTACCCATGCCATGGGCACTAACACCCCCATACCATGACAGGCGCTGGCTTTTGAACCTTGTGTTGGTAACAATCGAGATGGTCCTTTTCCACATTCCACAACCTTCCCAGTCTTTTTTATACCCCTGTCCCAACTTTTTTGGAACGTGTTGCAGGCATCAAATTCGGAATTAGCGTATATTTACAAAAAATCTATGAAGTTGCTAAGGTAAAACATTAAATATCTTTTAAATATCATTTTCATTTCAATATATAGACAAGAGAATTTACAAATCACTGCTTTCTGCTTTTATTTGCATTTTACCGCAACAACCGAAACACCTGCTGTTTTGTTAAAATTTTGAATAATATGAATAATCAATCAAATATCCAATATATTGTGCTGGTGAGGGTATATATAATCTCATAAATAAGAATCTATCAAATTGATGTGATAAAATCTGTCCATTTTATAGAGAACATTTGTACGGAGTTTTCACTAAATTTAATTAATCCAATGTTTTATTTGATTTAAAAATTCAGGGTAATTGATTCAAATTGAAAATGTCATTTTCAAAGGGATGAATTAAACTTATCAATTGGGTATGTAATTGTAAATGTAAATGTTTCGGTTGTGACATATTTAGGAGCAGTCAGTAAATTCATCCTTATTCTGAAAAAATTACATGTGATTGCACTGAAGTAAATACTGATTTTCGACACACTATTCTAATTTCTTGAAATACTGTTTTGGGGGTTTTCTGGAGCTGTAAGCCAAAATTATGAAAAATGAAACAAATAAAGGCTAGAAATATTTCACTTTCTGTGTAATGAATCTATAATCTATGAAAGTTTCACTTTTTGAATGGAATTATGGAAAAAAAAAACTTCCATGATATTCAAATTTTTTGGAAAGGATCTGTATATTATAAAAGAATTTTGCAAAAAGAATACAAATTTACACTTTTCTCCAACCCTCAATTTGCACGACTTCTGTAGAATGGCCCATATACCAGACACTGCATAAAATATATAAAGTTAATAAATTGTGTTGAAAAAAAAAAGTTACATCTTTACAAGTACAACTTTGTTGTTTATACTGGTCACAAAAGACACTGAAGAAAATATAAAACGAAGCCACCCTGACATTATGATATTCCCCATTTCTGACATTCTGAACAGTGTGAAAACCAGGCAGGTCACCTGCTTCCACCACCTCCCTGTCGCTTCAGTGATTGGCTGTCACAGTGGCAATGTGAGGAACACATGCGTCAGTAAAAGATGTGCATGGAGAGATGCTAATCAAATGTCCAGAAATCCCCGTTCAGATCTCACAGCACTGGATACAGAGCTGAGCTCCTGGAAGAACTTCCAAGTGTGCACCATCTGCCACGGAAATGGATTTCCTTTGCTAGATCACTGTCTCTCCAGAGGAATGACACTTTTCATTCCCTACACTATTAGGGACAAAACTGCACGTTGCACTATTGACTGCTGTGCATCGCTAGTTGGCACATTCTAGGAAAAACTAAGGAATGTGGTCCAACATCAAAAAAAGTTTTAAGGACTAATTTAAACTAACTACCACCTAAAATTTAATCACACCCCAATGGCAACAGCAATCTCTTTCCCCTATTGTATATGGTTACACATGATGCTAAGTGTATTTAATTAAAAGATAAATGTTATTTTACCGAAATATTACTCTGGTGTAAGTTCATCCATTTTTTCATCAAGGAATGTGAGAGTTTGAGCGCAGTGTGTGGGGGCGTGGGGGCTTCATAATGGCATATTATCATGGCCTCATTAACCTTGTTTCAACAGCTGAGAGAAGTGATACCACAGCCCTGGGGTCATGTCTTATCACATTCCAGGGTATGGTATAGAAGAAAAACCAAAGAAGGTCCTTTAAAGATCCTGTCCAGCTTGCCTATATTGTGTCATGCACAATACAAGTTGAAAATTCTCACCAAGCTCTGCAAATGTCTCGCAACTCAACTCAAATATTTCAATATATTACAAAAAAACCTTCAGTGTCATTCTGTGACAGCAATATTCTGTTGAGTTGAATTAAGAGTGACTAGTTCATGCTTTCTTGTGAATTAAGTGGTCAATAAAAAATAGCTCTTTAGCACAGATTTTAATGACCTGGTCATTCTTAACACCTCTGACTATGTGATTGTGGTCTCTCTAAATGAGTAGATAGAGTTCATAATACCTCCCTAAGCTTCACCAAGCTACAAGACAACCAGGTAAAACGGTCAGGCTATAGTTAAGGCCACAGCTACAGAAAATAGTTAAGTCTCCTCATTGAGACTTGAGTCCATCTTTAATTAGAGCCACACTTTGCACACTTAGCACCATGGAAAACTGGAAACTGGACACTAAGCTCACAGTTTATTTTATTTTTTAATGTTAATTCTTGCTTTTTTTGTGTTTGTGTTAAGCATTTTGCCATGGCTAGATGGTCAACAGACTATTGTCCCTTCAATCATCATACATGGTGGTACTGCCATTGGCTCAAGAAGCGAGGACAAAATTCTCTCAGCTCTTTCCATCCTCTTTACAACCAAATTCCTGTCGGAAGCTTCATTTGATAATAGGAGTTTATGGCGCTACATTACAATTAATGAATATTGATGAAGAGACATCAAATTGGAACATTTCAGCTTCATGGATGGCAGAGGCAGAATGTCCAAAGTTAAGAAAATGGAGCTGACAAACTGGTTAATATAGTATATAGTAAGTCTGAGCCAAAACCTGCAAACCAAGAAAGTAAACTAGGTTTTTTAAATGACTAATTCTGCATGCACTGGAAGGAACCGTGTTAGACAAGTGTTCTGTCTGAGCCTGCTGGAAAACTGCTGTCTGCACCTTTTCCAGCACTAAGACTTTCTTAAACATTTTTCAAAGGTTTTGAACAAACAACCACAGGGTTCTTTCCAGGGTATGAAATTAACTTTTTCACCAACTGGCCAGAGTGGCTTGTGGATTCTAAAAATCACCAGCCATTTTCAGCATTTTACCAGCCACACTACCTTTTACAATATAACACAACCTGCAAACTGGTTGGTTACAGGCTAAAGTGGCTGCTTGAGTAAAAATCTTACCAGCCACAATCAAAATTTTACCAGCATTTGGCAGGTGGCTGGTGTTAATTTTACACCGTGGTTCTTTCCACATACACTTGCTCACTTCATTACATGTGAACACATTTTTAAAGCTATGACGGAATATTGATTCTTATTATTATTATTATTTGGGTGAAATCACACGGCAATAAGATTTCTTGATCCTAAGGGGTGGCAGCTTATTAGAAGGTGGTAATGTTGCTCAGGTGGAGGTGGTATGTATGTCTCATCTATGCAAACCACAGTTTGTATTGCAGTAATATTTGATATGATCAAAACAAGATGTGGCTTGGGTATGCAGTATGATTGCCAAATGCATTTTTATGTACGTTCAAATATTAGTTAAACAATAGCTGTGAATGTTGCATATTTGTTGAAAGGCTTAACTTAATTTGCTGGTATCCTTATATTAGACAGGTAAGGTAACAGCACAGAACCACCATCTGTCTTGGAGGCTGAAAAAAAATCTTAGAAAAATCTTAAATTATCACATTGAAGGGTTAAATCACCAAAGTTATAACAGTGACAGTAACTTGACATTGGCTTTAAATTGTAGGTTAGTAATTAACATTAGCATGCCTACTCTAACAGACTTCTGTAGTTCATTTTTATGAAACCTTATCTACAACATATTATAGAATGCAAATGTACTGCTTGCAAGAATTGAACACCAGTGGCAGTTCCTTTCAGCATGTACTTAACTGAAAATCTTCCATTATCTGGTTAATTTGTATACTGTTATAATAAATGACAATATACTTTGCTTTTCACTGCTTATAGTAATAGGCCACGTTATAGGTGATTGATTTCCTCTTGTTTGCAATGATTTAAAAAAGTATGCTTTCAGACAAAGATGCAAGTGTTCAAAAAAGGAAACAACAACTTTACACAGGATTTTCAGCGAAGCCTACATACAGTACATGGCCAGAAGTATCCAGACACCCTTTAGTCTGCGGCAGTTTTTCATGGTTTGGGCTAGGCTCCTCAGTTCCAGTGAAGGCTTAAGCTCAATGACATTCTAGATTATTCTGTGCTTCTAACTTTGTGGCAACAGTTTGGAGAAGGCCCTTTCCTGTTTCAGAATGACAATGCCCCCCTGCACAAAGCGAGGTCCATACAAAAATGGTGAGATTGCTGTAGAAGAACTTGACTGGCCTGCACAGAGCCCTGATCTCAACCCCATCGAACACCTTTGGGATCAATTGAAAAGCCGACTGCGAGCCAGGCCTAATAGCCCTACATCAGTGCTCAATCTCACTAATGTTTTTGTGGCTGAATGGAAGCAAATCCCTGCAGCAATAACCAAACATCTAGTGGAAATCCCAGAAGAGTGGAGGTCGTTATAGCAGCAAAGGGTGGACTAACTCCATATTAATGCCCATGATTTTTGAAGTGAGATGTTGATTAGCAGGTTCCCATATCCTTTTGGACATGTAGTGTAGAGCAAACTGGGGGCAATTGTAACATTAGTTTTTTTGTTTTCGCACAATTACTTAAAAACAACTGAACACATCATAGTCAAGCTTTTATGTAAGGAACTTTCACCTCTCTTTTCAATGCTTATTATTTAAATTCCCCTAACTAACTAACTAATTCCCCTTAACTAATCCTGTGGTCACAATATTGACTCTAACATGTCAGATATTGCAATTGCAACACCATATTAACATCATCATGAAATTGTTGTAGTAACATTAAATATATCATCAATGGCTGTTTTTCATGCTATCTAATGTATTCCCATTGGATATGGTGATGGTTTTCCCCTGTACAGATTAATAAGTCATTTAAGTTCATTGTGTTTTGTCCCATTATGCACTCTTAGCTTCTGCTACTTCCAAGTTCTGACCACCAGATGGTGCTTTTTCTGTTATTAGATTAAATATATACTATGTAGTTTCAGAACACTAGATGGCGATATAGAGCACATAGGAGAAAAAGGCTCCCCGAAAATTGCTTATCACATGTTCTTCTCAGACACGCACGATGACGCACGAGCATTGTGGTGACGTTTCACACATATTTTCCCTGACCGTGGACTCTCTCCTCCCGGAGTCTGTCGGCTCTATCACAGTCACTCTGATCAAGCTGTCCTCTTTCCCTGGCCCTGCCTCGCCCACCAGGAACACGACTGCCCCCTAACCCTTACTCTGGGGCCGTAACCACTGGATGTTGATGGCTACAGAATGAACCAAGCAGAATTACAAAATTTTGATTTTTAATTATTTTATGAAAATGAACAGTGGTCAAATTTACAGAGCAATAGCTACTAACTTATATGCTTTGAGCATGTAACGTAGTCCCGATTTACATGATCAAGGTTTGGTCAAACAACATGATAAATAAACTATTGTCAATAACAATAAACTAGCTAGGTGTATGGTCGCTATTTTGATGATGATATTGTTACCTCCTCAGCTGAAAACATCTTGCTAATGAGTAAGCATCTTGCTCAGATCGAACAAGAAAGTAGTTTACTGTTGTTGCCTGCTATAGTGTCCCTCGCTGCAACGCTCTGGCTTGTCTTTCACAAATGTCATGACAAAAGCAAAACTGTGCGCGTAGCTCGAAGCGTCCACGTTCGCGTATTTGCGTGAGGTATGTTTCGGCCCTAAATGTCTAAATTGTACGAACAATGTGTACGTAAAGGTAAGTAGCCTAAGCTATAATAAGAGTTTACCTGGAAGCCTGCCCACATGGCCTGGCCATGTCAATCAAATGGGCAGGAACTGTCCATTCATGACGTTTACACAATTTTAGCTGTCTCTGGCTTTAAAAATGGCGGCCGGATACCAACAGTGTAGTATTCAAAACATTAACAAAAAAAACACTTTGCAAACAACTTATGGGGTAGGAAATACATTCAACATGTTTATTAGACCACAAGGACACATACAATATTTTTTGGGGAGAAAATTTTAATGTAAACAAAGAAGGAGTTGTTTACAATGAAACTACATAGTATACCTTTAAAAAGGGTGAAGAACAAAAAGCATCTTCAATGTTAATTTAAAGCTTTACATTTCATTGAAGCTTGACTAAGATATCAAAAGTTAGACATAGTCAAGTCAAGTCAAGTTTATTTGTATAGCACATTTTCATACATAAGGCAACCCAAAGTGCTTCACATAAGACATAGAAAGACATTATATAAAAAGTAAATTAGAATTGAAACCAATCTTAAGTTAAAAACTGTTTAGAAACAATGCTAATAAAAAGTTAAAACAGTTAAAACAATCTTAATAAGAAGCTGCAAAACTACTGGTTGGGCCCACAAGACAAATACCTCAACAAACACTCCAACAGCAATCAGCTTGCTACCTGCTATCTGCTGTGCACAGTACATACAATAAAAATATGAGACAAGCATACAATGTTCTCTTTAGCCCCTCAGCCTCTCTGTGGGCGGTCTTTTTTTATACTTTTGCCTGCCAATTTATACTACTGCAACTATGCCAAAAGGACTTCCTGCCACCCGTATAGAGGTCTTTTGCCCCGCTTTATAGAGGACTTCAAGTGCTCAACAGACAACAAGCAACAACTGAACATGAGATAACAGTATTTATTTAAATATATGCGGTGCAGAACACAAATGTTTTTAGCTTAGTTTTAAAAGTGGTTAGAGTTTGGGCATTTCTAATAGAACTAAAAGGTTAATACAGCAAGAAAAATGGTCAAAAATTTTTTTTTCCATACCTCCAAAACCAGCCTTTGTTAAAAAAAAAGAGCAGAGAATGGGGCATCAGTTGGTCTTTGGGCAGACAGAGAGGGAACATCAATGCACATGTGCAGAGCTCTAGCTTGTATCAGATTGGTGCAATTTCATGTGTTACAATTGCCCCCAAAATATGAAATGTCCTTCATATGAATCAAAGAGTGCAGTATATTGTGAGAAATTCCCATTGGTTTTGAAAATATGATTTTAGCATTAGCATTTGTTAATTATGGAGCTTTTGTATAATAATTAACATACATCTCTGAGACACTTGAATTTCTGCTAAATTAATGAATAAATTAATCTTAATTAATTATCAAATGTACCCTTCACAGTTCAGGGGATTTAGAGGATAAATGAAGGTTGAATATATAAATAAATACACTAAAGATATTAATTGTTGTGGGTAAGAACGAACGTGAAGAGGTACAGTTGAAGTCGGAAGTTTACATACACTTAGGTTGAAGTCATTAAAACTCATTTTTAACCACTCCACAGATTTCATGTTAGCAAACTATAGTGTTGGCAAGTCAGTTAGGACATCTACTTTGTGCATGACACAAGTAATTTTTCGAACAGTTGTTTAGAGACAGATTATTTCACTTTTAATTCATTATATCACAATTCCAGTGGGTCAGAATTTAACATACACTAAGTTGACTGTGCCTTTAAATTTTTTATATTTGGTCGCATATCCTTTGCATGCCATGACTTCCTGATGTCTGTGACCCAACAACATCAAAAAACTCTTGATATCTTATTTTCTGGTACTCTATGTAATACGTATGTATGGTATGGCTCCAAGTCATCAAGGGTCTGACGTATCAAACAAGCCTTAAATCATCACTCTGCTGCCAGAAATACAGTAGATATGCATGGATAGATATGGATTCCATAGAGTTCAATAGGAAAATTTGTCAAGAGAAACAACCCTTAAAGTGATCCATCCATATTGCATATCTGGCAGCAGAGTGATGGTTTGAGGCTCGTTTGATACCTCAGACCCTTGATGACTTACAGCCATTTTACCAATCATGTATTCCATACTGTTCCAGCATAATTTACAGTTAAATCTAGTCCCACACAATTGTCTGTAAACAATTGTTGGAAAAATTACTTGTGTCATGCAAAGTAGATGTCCTAACTGACTTGCCAACACTATAGTTTGCTAACATGAAATCTGTGGAGTGGTTAAAAATGAGTTTTAATGACTTCAACCTAAGTGTATGTAAACTTCCGACTTCAACTGTATATTTAGTACAACATAAAATATACTTTTAAAAATATTCATATATAAAACTATCCAGAGGCTTTTGTGATAATGGCCTGGTCTGAAAGCAAAAACCAGCTATGCAGTTGGGTCTCTTTCATAAAAATAACAACCAAATTATACCATGGTCCCAACGAATGTGCGGTTTGGTTTATGATTTTTAGATATGACTTTCTGTGTTTTGCAAGCCAAGCAAAAACTAATCAAACGCCCACTGACTTTGAACAAGGAACAGTGCAATTTGGAGAAAAATAACTTCAGCAGGCAACACACCTTCAACTGTAATACCTGAAATAATGACTTGTTCCTTCTTCCTTAGATGTAAGGGGGGGTTTTGTTGTTATATGGATTACTGGCTTCACTGACTCACACTAGATGCGGTAAAGTGAATATGCTTAATTTGTGCTGCCTTTAGCATTTTAGGGAACATAAGAAAACACACAGAAATTACAGTGTAGTTCGCCCTCTGGAAAGTGTGTGTAGTATACCATGAAATCAGGCAAGGTTTTTTCAAAAATATAATAATCAGCAGCCTGTGACATGTTTCACAGTGCGTCGCGTTGCCTGTTGTATGACTAACGCCTCTCTGAGCTCTGGGTGAGATGAGGCCTCCTAAAAAGACATTTTGGCTTTTCTTTTTGCCCCTGTAGAGGAGATTGGGTTGATTAAAACTTCACTGCGCCTGAGAACACAGGCTGAGAGAAAGACAATTTGCTTTCTTTTACAATTAAGGAGCCCTTAAAGGGGAGTTCCACAGAAAAATGATTTGTAGAAAAGTAGCTCTCCTCCTGATTAAAATGAACTCTCAACCAACTTTAAACCTGCAGCGAGAGCAGAGATATAGCCCCAAACTACTGCGCATGTACCAGGTACCTGCTTTACTGTGAACTACAATGGCCAAGAGCGCTTACATTTTATTGGCGGTGTCAGACAACGCCAGTCACACTGAATAACGTGTTACTACCGGAGCGGAGGCAGGGTTGCCAGATCTTGCAAGAGTTTCTAAATGGTGACTCAAAACTAGCCAAAAATATATTTTTAACCTAAACAAACGTATTTTAAGTACAAATCAACATATTTAAACGTTTTAAAAGTGTGTGCTTTTCATTTTCCCCCACGACTGCTCTTGGAAAGTAGTCCAATTTGGCTGTCAAACACAACCCTTCATTTCCCTCCGTTGGTATCGTGAAAACATTAGCCAGCCTAGCCAGAAGTCTACTTAGGCTACTCATTTCTCACCCTGGTCTTCTAAGGAATTTTTTTTTAAATAAAACGCCCTTCCAACTAAAATCAACCCCGACCTCTCGACTAGGAAGAACTTGACGTCAAATCATCATGGCAGCTCACACAGCGAACCACATCAGAAAACAAACATTACTTTTAGACGATTTTAACTTTTAAAACACTTCAATTTTATAAATAAACATGCCGATACAGAATGATAATCATATACAATTAAAAGTAAAAAGTTGTTGTAGTTGTTAGCTGTTTTAGCTATGTTTGCTAGCAAAGCCAAAACTTTCCCAGTTGAGTTGAGTTGTATCATTCGTCCACTCTGTAACCGACAGCACTCGAGTTCTCTTTAATCATCTTTAAGGAAAGAATGTATCAATGTAATTTTCTGATATAATAATAAAATAGCAATGATAGCTAGCTTGATCTACGATGTGTCCCTACAGACGCTGCAATGTTTCCTCCCTCGCTGTCTCCGCCTATGTGCCTATGTAATTTACACGCCCACTTGACGCCACTGTAGTCTTTCAAAAACAAGGTAGTGGTAGAGGTGTACGTCATTTTGATGAATACCTCTACCAAATTTGTAACTGTAGCGGTCAACATTTCCATTCACATACTGTTTTTGCCAGCGACAGAGACTTAATTAGTTGCGCCTTGATCTGTTAAATAAGGTTAACATTGTTTTTCGGTGGAGCTACCCTTTAACTTGCCTTCTGAAGGAGACGGATTCATTTTCTTTCACACATTACATACTTCCTAACACCCTCTTTATCTATGAGACAAATGAGTGCAGGAAAGAAAAGAAAATGAGAAGGAAGGAATCCAAGGTTAAGGAGATGGAAAGAGAGATAGAGAAAGAGAAGATGGAGGGCAAGACAGGAAGATCAGAGGGTTTGGCAGGTGACAAATCCTGGACTAGGACCTCACTTGGGAGTTGTCGTGGTGGAAACTGGGCTCTGTGTCCCAGCTGTCAAATGGCTTGCTTCATCTGATCCCAATTACTTTAAGAATAACAGGAAAGGCACAGAGATGCCAACAGCGTCTGTGCTGAGCAACCATTTAATATTTTCCTTGCTACACAGACAGGTTGACATACAATGAAACACAGCATTCTTTGGAGTGTTACTATTAATTTTAAAAAAGCATTGCTCACAAAAAAAAAAAAAAAAAACACACATTGGAAGCTTTTCAATGGGATCATTGGTGTTTTTAAATGATCACTGATCAGTTTGCTTTTTTGGCAGGATTTTGTGTTTCTTGTGTTTATTTATTACTCTTCTAGCTCATATCATCAATGGATGAGAGGTGTATCCATTTTCTAGGCTTACAAGATGCAATTGGGAATGCTCAACAAGCATGTGACATTTTGCAAGTTAGGCTAATTGGGGGGGGGGTGTTAACAGGGCATTGCTGTGAAAGAGCATGTGTGCTCAGTCAACCTACCCTGGTAAAATAATTTTCATTCTTTTTCTTTGAACTGGAGGAACTGGGTCCAGTTTGGTGCAGTTTTAAGGCTTTGCTGTTCCAAGTCAATGCAAGGCATTATAAGTCATTATCCTCAAGCAAGCTATTCTACCTACTTCCTTCAGTCATTGACACTCAGGAAGAAACACTTTCACAGCAAAATGACCCAAATTAATTTGCTTCAACAATAGAGACTGATGAGTATGAGCAACCAGAGAGAGACCCTCTACCCACACACGTTATTGTGGAGACCCTCTACCCACACACGTTATTGTGGAGACCCTCTACCCACACACGTTATTGTGGAGACCCTCTACCCACACACGTTATTGTGGAGACCCTCAACCTGCTCACTTGATCCCATCCCCACAAAGTTCTTCAAAAAGGTGTATGATTGTTTACTTGATGATGTTTTGGAAATTGTGAACTGTTCTCTATCAGCTGGCATATTCCCCACCACCTTGAAATCTGCCATTGTGAGACCAACACTGAAAAAAAGGCATTTAGACAGCTCTGTGCTCAGTAATTTCAGGCCTATATCCAACATCCCTTTTTTAAGTAAAATCCTAGAAAAAATTGTTTTTAGACAACTGAATCAATTCCTGATTAGATACAACACCCTTGAAAAATACCAATCAGGCTTCCGATCTAACCATAGCACAGAGACTGCCCTGGTAAAGGTTGTAAATGACCTGCGGGTAACCATTGACAGTGGTGGTGTTGCTGTTCTAGTTTTACTGGACTTGAGTGCTGCGTTTGATACAGTGGATCACAACATTTTAATGCACCGTCTGGAACATTGGGTGGGTCTTTCGGGACCAGTACTAGAGTGGTTTAAATCTTACCTTACTGGGAGAGGATTTGTTGTTGCACTAGGAGACGCTGTGTCTGACACGGTTAGTATTACATGTGGGGTCCCTCAAGGATCTATTCTTGGGCCTTTACTGTTCTCTTTGTATATGCTACCACTGGGTAACATCATTAGAAAGCATAGTGTCAATTTCCACAGCTATGCTGATGACACACAATTGTACATTTCTGTGTTCCCTGGTGATACAAGTCCACTCAGCTCACTGGAGAAGTGTCTGAAAGATATAAAAATGTGGATGTCCCAGAATTTTCTCCAGTTGAACGATGACAAAACAGAGGCCATTTTGATTGGACCAAGACCTCAAAGAGATGCAATATCAAAAAATCTAGAGCATCTGGGCCTATGCAGTAATCGGGAAGCCAAGAATCTAGGCGTTATTATAGATAATGACCTAACCTTTGAGCCCCATATAGAAATGTTACTAAAATTGCCTTCTTTCATTTAAGAAACATTGCAAAGGTCAGACCTCTCCTCCGACAAGCAGACGCAGAAAAGCTTATGCATGCTTTTATCACAAGTCGCCTTGACTACTGCAATAGCCTTCTCTCTGGTCTCCCCCAAAAAAAGCATAAAAAAACTACAGTTAGTTCAGAATGCGGCTGCAAGGGTATTGACTGGCACAAAAAAGAGAGACCACATTACCCCCACACTCCTTAAACTACACTGGCTACCTGTGCGTTTTAGAATAGATTTTAAGGTTCTTCTTCTAGTTTTTTAAAACGATAAAAGGTTTAGCACCAACATACGGTGACTGCATTCAGGAACATGTGCCTAGTAGAACCCTTAGATCCTCCACTGCTTCTCTCTTTGTGATTCCCAAAGTAAACCATAAGAGAAGCGGTGAGGCGGCTTTTAGCTTTTATGCCCCTAGGCTTTGGAACGCCTTACCAGGCAATATCAAAGAGGCAGAAACTCTTAACATTTTTAAGAAACTTCTTAAAACACACCTAGTTAAACTTGCCTTTAGTTAGCTTGCTCTGCCTTTTAATTTAAATTTAAATTTAATTTTCTTACTTTTAGGACTGTGATGTGTGTTTTTTATTATTTTTATTACCATGTACTAGTCTAACTTAATTATCTTTAAGCTTATTTATCTTTTTAAAGCTGTTTTATCTATTATTATTATTTTATTTTATTTCTTTTCTTTCTTTTATTCTGTATAGTGGGGTGAAAGAAGAGGCCAGTAGGGCGCTCAATTTAAAAGTTTGACTAGGGACCGACGGGTTCGTCACTCTGCGGAGTGATTCAAACTGTGGAGGCTGTATGCTGCTCCCACCCATGGGCAAATGAAAATCAAAACGTAGAATGAGGCCAGTAGGGCGCTCAACTTAAAAGTTTGACTAGGGACCGACGGAGGGACAAAAGTCCTGCAGCGGAGCTGGCAGGTATATTACCACCCAGAGAGAGAGGCTGTACGGTGCGTAGCAGATGGCAGGTAGCAGGCTGTTTGTGGTAGGAGTGTTTGTTGGGGAGACACCAGTGTACAGAGAGACATCAGTGTACAGACACACCAGTGTACAGAAACCGGGGCTATCTATTCATACACTGTAGCCTTTTATCTGTTTTTATCTTATTTCCTTTTATATTGTCTCGTAAATCTTCTATTGTCTTTTATGTCTATTTTTCTTCTATTGCTTTTGTTCTGTATTTTGTTTTTTATTGTTGTGAAGCACTTTGGGCTGCATTTTATGTATGAAAGGTGCTATACAAATAAAGTTAATTATTATTATTATTATTATTATATTGTGGAGACCCTCTACCCACACACGTTATTGTGGAACAGTTGTGCGCCCATGCTGTGCAAAAAGGAATTTTTTTTTTTTTTTAATTCTAAATCAATAAGCAATAACGAAAGTCAGTCGGCTTCCAAAACTAACTAATTCTTAAGAATTTGCATTCAGGCTCAGTCTGAATCCCTGAGTAATACAGTTTACCTTGATTGCCGCAATAAAACAACCGAGATGTGGGAAAGGCACATAAATTATAAAAAGAGCGAGGGGGGGGGGTTTCCCGAAAAACATTTAATGTTGCGTCTCCAATGTCTGTCTTAGCGAACCCACTATCCATTTAAACCCTCAAAAAAAACATAAAAACCCTCTGCTCACTGAAAATTTACAGAGCCAGACAAATTGCCATGGAGACAGCCTTTTTAAAGGGGTTGTGACTCTAATACCACCCTGCTGGGAGACAGAAAATAGGGGAAAAAGACGCAAACATTTCAGTTAAGGCTGCTAGGGGATGTTTAATCTTCCCACACTCTCAAACATTGGGAAAAGACAGGTTTTCATCTTTGCATCAAGTTCAACTGAGCAATTATCTAAGGTCAGTCTCCTGACCCAGCACTTTGGTAACTACCCTGGTTCAAATCGGTGCTTCCTGAGCAAGCCTGTGCTTTGTCTCCCAAGTGAGGAAGTCTGTGAAAAAGCTCTCATTTTTAATGTGTGGACAGACAGTTTGGCCATTACTACAAGTGTTCTGTCACAAGTGAGATAAACTGAGCTGTCAGGACTTTGTTCAGTAAGCAACCAAAAAATATATAGTTTTATAGTTTTCCTAAATTTTGAATGGCCAGTCACAATTATGTTGCCATCCGTTTGCTTAAACAGAGACATGTGTCCTCCAAAGCATGGGAAGTCAGTTCCAGTTTGTTTCCACACTGCAATCCCATTACTGCAATGGAGAACTATGGTACTTCAGCAGCTGGTGCATGTGGACCACACAGGTGCACATTCAGCAAGAAAAGGCACACCTTTGTGATGAGGCAATGCCCCGCAGGACTCCCAACCACAGTCTGCAATGGCAGCGGCAGGAATCCACTCTGGACCGTTCAAAGCCAGAATATTTACATCTCGTCTTTCCTCTATAAATGTCCGTTTTCCCCATTGGAATTTTCTGCCTTATGAAGGTTTTTAAATGAAGCAGTATGTGCTGAAAGAGAACATAAAGCACGTCCTTTTGGAGCTCAAATACCCGACTGGTTCTCTTTCTTTAAAAAACGGGTTGAGTCAGCAGAGCATGCTACACTGTGTGAAGGAATTTTCTGTTTTACAATATGTGTGTATTAACATAGAGACAATCACATTATTATCATTAAGCATTTAATATAATAGATCAATTATATATTGAGTTTAAGTAATTAAATAATGTATTCTTTGTGAACACTGAGTAGGTCATGGTTCACTCCCTCTGTGTCTCTCCTTCACAATCTGCAGAGACAGGCAGATGTTTCGTTACTTGTTTTGAAGGTTATAGAAAGACAAAACACCAGGAATTGGATACCCTTGTCTCTGTATGTTTAGAAACCGCCCCCTTGTGGCTGGCCAGTAAAGCAATGATAGATTGTGTATAAATCTCCTCTGTATACTGTTTCTCAGGTTAGAGAGATTCTGACTCTCTCTCATTCTAAGTTTATCTCCAATAAACTTAAATTCTTTTTCTTATTCTATTACATGCGTTTTGTTGTGGTTCTGTTTGGACAGACTTGCTCACTGTGGGTTGAAATGGGAAAAATCCACGACAAACTGTCCTGAGCAAACAAAGTAGGATTATGTTATTCCTCCTTCTAACCATTTTCTGCAGAGCCTCTGTCCTCCGTGAGAAAAGAAAATGACTGCCTATGCCCTTCAGTGCAGGAAGGAAAATAAGTTATTCTGGTCTCTATCTCTCAGATAACACCTTCACAGTAATCAAACATCCAAATGCATTGAGTCCCTTTACACGACAAGAGTCTTGGAGCAGCAAACACCCTGCTCCAAGCAAACACTCTGCTAAACACCCATGAGGATTTGATATATTTTCTTGCTGAACCATAGTCTCGTCTGGCAAGGGGATCTTTAGAGTCACAGGAACATTCAATAAGGCCAACTCTATTTTTCAGTGTGCTTCCCGAGGATAAGTAAAGCAGAGAAACCTATTCTTAATGAATATCAGTACAGTTTTCACAAACAAAATTTTTGTACAGCTTGAGCCTTATGCATCAGGCAAAATAAATTTGGATATTCAATGGCATGCTTCCATACACTTGTAATTAATGCATGGCATAACCTAACCCATTTTATATGCAGATTCACGATTCAATTCTTTTTTTATTTCAAGTTTTATGTGAAAAGGTTGCGGTTGAGAAATTACATTATAATAATGATATAAATTAATTATACAATTCCAGAAACCTTTGCCTTGATCAGCTGGCACTGAAAGCACTTGCCTCTCCCAACTCTGGGTGGGAACATGCGTGGGAATGGGGTTTGGCTTGACGTTTGTTAACCAAAGCGTAAATATTTACGAGAATATGAACACACATGATTTTCATCTGCAGCCAGAAAGCTACCCGTGGATATATCGCTGCCTTCCACAGAAACATTCACAAATGAGTCATCATGGCATTCCTTGACATTGATCAGCTTTGTAATTCAGTTGCAGAGTAGGGCTGGGTATCGCTTGAAATTTTTCGATACCGATCCCAATACCGATACCTGGTGTTCGATACCGATGCCAAATCGACACTTTTTTCCGATGCCTTTCTTTGCTGAGTGTAAACATATTTTTCAAACAATATCCAAAAAAATTATTCTCATTTAACAAAATAAGCCGAAACCTCTCAAATGCTTCAGTGTTTAATGTTGTCAACTCAAACAGCTGTATAAAATGAAGAAAATTATGCTTTAAATCAAGAAAAATGTGGGGCTAAAGATTTGGTACTTAACAGATAATTTTAGAAATTTTTGCCAAAAAGTACCGAAAATTGGCACCGAATACTTTTTCAATATTTGGACAGTTTTCGATACTCGGTGCTACGGACATGATTCAGTCGGTGCTCAAAAAGTATTGAGGTTCGATACCCAGCCCTAATGCAGAGCATGTTCCTAGAATGCATGTTCCCTTGCAATTAATTGTATTCTGTGTGCTTGTGCTTGACTGGAGCACCACAATCTTAAGTTTGATGGCCATGTCATGTTGCCATTCAAAGTGCATCCTTATGAAAGCATCATTCTTTGCACAACCACATGTTGTTTGTGGCACTGGCCCTTAAATGTAAGCAGCTATAAAATCCCCATCTGTAAAATATATATGCCAGTCTAAATTTGATGAACACCTCTTCAGTTTGTTTTGTCTTCTTTTTTCTTTTTTTTCAGGGTCTTACTCCTCCCTCCCCTTCCTCCGAGGTTAACAGTAAACCGCAGGGCGGGTCCAGTCTCTGTGCACGCGGGTGGAATTTGCATGAGTGCCTTGGCTATAATTTGGTGACTTTGGTCCCCTTAAAATAAGGAACTTGTTGGCAGGGCCGTCTGCGGCTTCTTGGCTTGGATGTGGTGGGTGCTACAAAATATTGGCGAATAAGAATCTAGGTCCAGTTTGACATTTATTTATAGCAGCCAGTCCGAGTTCTTGCTCTTTGTCTTCTGCGTATTACTCTTTCCTTACAAAGACTTCATGTGAAATGAGCCATATGACAATGCTCATTTTCAATATCTCACACAAATATTAAAAACACTTTGAGAAACCACAGGCTGATGCTCCATAAAACTGGTTCCAACCCCTTGGAGGCACCTCTCTCCCCCCTCATCTTCTCCCTCTAATCCTTCAAGCTCTGTATTATCCACAGTGACTCGTCAAAGCAGGCTTTCCTGCCCTAGCGTCCTTTTAGCCCTCCGTGAAGGTTCAGACATACGGAAGCTGTGGTAGGTGTCGTTGTTAGGGAAAATTATTAAAAGAGTATAATCACTGTGATCAGTGATGTAAGGTCAAGAATATATTTGGTCAAAGCCTTTAAAAAAAGTGCACTGTATCAAAGTGGTGGATCTCACAAAGCTCTCTCACATCTCATGATAAATATGTAATAGTACCACTTGCTATTTGTAATATTAAATATAAATATGTAATAGTAGCACTTGCTATTTCTTTACAGCAAGCTTTGAGAGGCAACATTTATATTCAGTCTCCGGTTGCCCATGCCATAACATTTAGAAAGATGAAGGAAGAGCAGACCCACAAGCAGAATGTCAAATTTGTACATCTCAGCAGTGAAAATGAATGTCATTAAAATTAAGAACTGGTTCTCAACTTAAAAAGGAAAAATAATCAAACATCCAGGCAACAGCAAGTTTTTAAAAAGAAAATCTTTTCCTCCCCATCAAATGCTTGATTTTTAATTCTTTTTTTTCTTTTTTTTAAGATCTGAGACGCTTTTAAGATGCATCTTATGGCTTCAGAAGCCTCATTGAATCAAATGGGCGTGTAAACGGGCTCAGAAATAGCATCATTATGTAAGCCTAACCCTGCTAGTGGCATCTGTGGATGGCAGTCATGCA
This sequence comes from Synaphobranchus kaupii, assembly GCA_029718625.1. Taxonomy (NCBI): domain Eukaryota; kingdom Metazoa; phylum Chordata; class Actinopteri; order Anguilliformes; family Synaphobranchidae; genus Synaphobranchus; species Synaphobranchus kaupii. Next base: position 86,301,036 of record CM056380.1, read on the forward strand.
GGGTGGCACATAATTGGCCTGAGGACCATCCACGGAAGGAATGGGTTTCATTCCCCATCTCATTGTGTGTGGACGACTCCCCTGGTCGATTGGGAAAACCAAAAATAAATAGCATAATCATGTGAGTACTGTACTCTTTAGATGTTCAGTTTGGTCTTGGCCACAAGACAGAATGGGGGTCAAGAAAATGCTCTTTCACTTAAAAGTTCCATCTGCATTTTAACAGCAGTGCATTCTCAATGGCAAAGACACCACATGGATTATTGGTTGGTTACAGTCGTACAGGTTCTTTAAATCATTATTTAGCATCAAAGTTATTCCAAGGGACTAATTTCAGCATAAAATGTCATTTGTAAAAGCTACCTGTAAGGTTTTTTTTTGGGTTTTTTTCCCCAAAAGAAGTGTAATGATAGTAGTTCAGGACAGGAGGGTTTGTAAGCAGGGCAGACACACTAAAAGGTAGACAAGGATTGGTTGTTAGCACTAATTATTAGATGCCAGCACAGGCTGAGAAAATCTTTAAGGATGGTATCAAGCAAGACCCACAAGTGTTTTGTTTAATTTATTTGTGGATGTGAACTCACAGGGGAGATTATTGAAAGATAAAACCTACTGAGAAAAAAAATTCTCAAGTCCTTTTATCCGCATATATTGTCATGATAGTTTTGTCTTGATTTTGCAATGGGAATATATTTATTAGCCCATTAAAACAAATGAAGCCCCTTATGCAGATTTCCCATGCCTTCCGTTTTTAATTATGAATTATATAATTATTAATAAAATTAATTTAAAAAAAATAATTTAAAAAAAAGTTTAAAAAGAACACCCCCCCCCCCCCACCCCCCCCCCCCCCTTCAAAAAGGAAAAGAAATGTGAAGAGTAAATGAGTGTTTAACATAAATTCAGGCTACAATATACCGAAGGAGCAACCTTTTGCAGTCCCATCCGTTGTAAAATACAGACGTAACTCTTCAATATTCATAACCACCGTGCGTTTCTCCGATGTTCATGTAGGCTGGAGGCTACGATGGGAGTAGCAAGTTTTGCAAGTG